>JAADWU010000050.1:0-23900 GCA_023336255.1 Pythium graminicola
CGCTAGTACCTGCGTCTTGACGACGTCGTGCAAGTCGTTCTTCGGCATCGGTCACGACAGCGCCCATCATTGTGCTTCCAAATGGATCCCCACGAAGTGATCCCAAATGAAAAGACCAACACTCGGCGTTAAGTACTGATTAGCTAAGTTTTAGCATATGGAAATTCCATCATGAAAAGTCCCTAGTTCAAACTAAATAAGGTCCATATTAGGGACTGCATATTCCCGCTCAAAATCCATATTTCCAATGGCGTCGACTCGATGCAGCGCATGCGGCGCCACAGCGTCGCTCTCGCGTTGTAGTCAATGTCAATGGGTCGCGTACTGTTCAAAAGACTGTCAACGTCGTCATTGGACGCGTGGAAGCCATCGTACGCGCTGTCCGTTGCTTCAACGGACAGCTTTGTTCCGTCGTTTGGAAGAGACATTTTGGACCTCGTGGTTGCCTGTTGATATTGCGTTCTTTCGAGCACAACAAGACGGATTGGATCCAGCGTCCATGGTACGTAGACGCGCGTTGTACAAGGTCGTTGTCGATGGCTTATTGTTGATGAGAATAGCGATTCTATGGGGAAGTTTTGTTTTTTCTCGTCGGCCTCAAGCCGTGTATGATGTTTTCGAATCTTCCTCCTTCGTGGCGGAAGCGATTCATCACAGAAGTTCTTCAACCGAGTGGGATTGTCGACGGGTCGCTACAACTGTATGTCGTGGTCGCGAAAACGCAGACGCCAGCAGCATATTCACTTCAAGATTCGCTGCTTCTGGTGAATTTATTGCATCCTGAGTGTACAGGGATTGATCAAACTCTTGGTCTTGTACCTGTTTCCCTCGACAGCGAACTCCCCGAGTACAGCAAACAACCAAATCAGTCAGTTCGGATGGTTGAGGAATCTGTACTTGCGCGGCTATTGGATTATCCCATTGCTTTGGACGAATGCATTGAGCCAATGATCGAGGTACGGGCCTGCAACAAAAGGATCTTTGCTGGTTGTGTACTCATGATCCTTGTGAATGTGTAGGTTGGTTACTTTGCAATCGCAGCCGATGGTACACGACAGTTATTGATGTCGTACTGTGCCAGCGCTGTGACCGCCCATACGTCACGTATTCGGGAGCATTTTGGTCGCTACCAGCAGGCTATTGACCCCGCGACCCTGACGCTCGCAATCGAGACGACACCACTTTCGTAAGCAATCGTCTCTCTCTGAATCCTCTCGATATAGGACCTCAGGGTACGGATTGCATCACTGAAGAGGCACACAGGAACCGTTTTGAAACGCCACATCACACTGTGGTGGAAGCGACGCATCGATCGCGTCGTGGTGGCAAGAACGAACGTGGAGACAACATTGCTCGACTTGGCTCCTTTGTGTACTATACGCCAACGTTGTGAAGAGATCTGGAGTCATTGCCTTGACCAACGATGAGTGGGGGAAGCGGCTACAATGATTGGGAGTCGGATCTTTCGTCGATTATTGAAAAGACGAACCAGAACCTCAAGATGCTGCGACGAATCGGTGACCGACGTACGGATTTGGGCAGTGGTGGGTCAGCATACGATGTCTCGACAACGAGCTCCCGACCAGGGACCTCGTCAGCTGCACAGATTGCGTCCGACATGCGCAATTTTGCGAGCAGCATATCCAATCGGTATGCCGCCGAGGACGCCGCGAGTAGTTCGCGCAACCGTCATGCAAGCACAACGGCCATACCTCGCGCAGCAAGTGCAGGTCCATCAACCGCTGGATCGCGCAAACTCCATCGTAGCAGCAGTGTCGAAGTTGATGCACGGGCTCGAGCACGCGAGTCCCTCATCATTCGTCCTCCCACGACGACAAATGCATTTAATGCAACGTCGGACGGTGAAGACGAAAGCGACGAGCGGTCACCACGCGTTCGGCATGCCTCTGGTGTCAGTGGGGGCCCGCGGGCAAGCAGCAGTGGCAGCACCCTGAAGCGTAGCAGTTCCCTGGCAGCCAAGAGCAAGAGCAGCAATACACGGACAAGTGCAGTGGCGTATGGAGGTGGAAGCAGCAGCAATAATGTCGTAGCCGGTGCTGTTGCAGAAGGTGTTGCACTAGACGAGCTACGCAAATCACTTGAAGTCCACATTGCTGCGCGGTCGAGTGCGTTTGAGAAGGTTGTGGCGGACTTGAAGACCGATATGGCTGTCGTCACGAGCGAAACCAACTCGCTTGCAATGAAGATGCAAGAGTTGCGTGATGGTGTTAACGGAAAGCTGACGAATGCAGCTGCGACGGCAAGTAGTGTTGTGGAGCATGGCGAATCGATTAGTCGGCTAGAGAAACACAGTGCTGTGCTGCTGGGATGGAAGGTAGGTGTTGATCAGGACCTCTTTGAGATCAGGTGGGTAATGCTTGCACAAAAAAGACTGGGAACGTGGACTAATTGTGTTTGATGGGAATCCCTTAGCTCGAAAGTAAAAAGTGTTTCGTCCATTCAAGAAAAGATGAACTCCTTAGAAGGACACCTTGAGGCACTTGGGACGGCAATCAAGGCCGCCAATCGCACAGCCCGGCACGATGAGAAGATTGAAGAGCTAAAAGACCGTATTGCGATTCTCGAACGCCAGACAGCGAACCAGCTCGACTCAAAAGCTGTTGAACATGCTGTACAGATGCGGGTGTCGAAAGAGATAAATGAGCTTGAGAATCGCTTCAATCAAAGCCTCCAGTTCCTCACACAGAAAATAGAAAGCAAGCTTCAGTCTCTCGAGAAGACAGTCCAGAGCGACCGTATCGACGCGATTGCCTCGGTGAAGACTGATCTCCTTGAAGATGTTGATAAACTCGAGTCTCGCGTGGCGAAGAAAGCGGAATTGACACCTATTCAGAACGCCCAGATGCAGATGAAAGACGACATCGCGCACATGCAGCTGTTCTTTGAGCGTCAAGACAAGCGATTTCAAGAGCTCAAACAGAACTCGGCTCAAATCCGTGATGAGCTCGTGGAGACTCGCCATGAGCTTACCAAAGCACTTCACGCTCAGCAAAGCCGTGTGTCCACAACACTCGAAGAAAAAGTCGGACAATTGACGATTTTGACGAAAGACAAGAATACCAAGGCCGAGCAAAAGGTTGCCATGCTAGAAAAACGATTCAAGAAAGTCGAAGAGCAGTGCAAACACTTGTCCGACAGTGTCGCCAAGGTCGAACAAGACGCGTTCTCTCGACAGGCAGCTGATACAGTGACCCAGCAGCGAGAAGCTGAGAAATTACGTCAACGGCTTGTGCGGACAATTGCCGATCTCGACCAGCTGCAAACGTCAAAGCAGGAGCTAGAGCGAACTTTCGAGATGCAGGATCGTCAATACCAAGCAAAGTTGAAAGAGCTGCGAGCACAAATCGATGAGCAAGAGCGACTGAAAGAAGCGCTGCGAACAGAAATGCTGCAGGCAGTTCAAAACGAATCCCGACAAATTGGTGTTTTGCAAGGGCGAAATTCACTACTCGAGTCGCTCTTGTCGCGTGAAAAACAAGACAGTGAAGAGAAGGCACAGCAAATTCATAAAGCACGACAAGAAATCACTCAAATTCGTCAAAAGATGCGCACACTTGAGAACGAGGTCGATAAAAAGATGCAAAAACTGAGTTCCGAGGTGCAGACAAAGCAAATGCATATCGAGAGTCTCACCAAGAAGCTTGCAAGAAGTGAAGACGAAGCGCAGAAGCTCAATGAGTCATCCCGACGAGAGAAGAAACTGTTGATGAAGACAAAGGAACTCAAGCAACAGGAACTTGCTCTTACGAAGACGAGATTGAGGGAACTGGAAAAAGTCGCGGCAAATTTATCGCTCACGAGAAGTGTTGAAACGAAAGCCACCAGTCAAGTTGACGATCTTGCTGCCAAGATGGCTGAAATGGAAGTCAAACGGAACGAGCTTCAGGCGTTGGTTGCGGAGCGTCAAGCAGAAGCTGAAGAACTGAGATCTGAGCTTTACGAAATGAAGTCGGAGCGTGAAGATCTAATCAAGAAGCACTCCAACTCGATGAACATTGAAATCAAGCGTCTCAATGCCGAGTATGGAACCAAGATAGAGGCTCTTGAACACGAGATAGCGTCAAAGGATTCGGCGTTATTGGAGCTTCGGGAGAGCCTTGAGGACAAGAGCGAACTAGAAGAGCTCAGCGATGCATTGACACAGACTCGGCAGGAAAAAGTGGCGTTGCTAGAGCAGCTACAAGCAGCCCGTTTGGATCATGAACACTTGTTGGTTGAGACAGAATCGTCATTACGAATCACGCATTCTGCCGAAATGGAGAAGCTTCAATCACAAATTGAAGCTCGTGTTGTGGAAATCACCGCCTCACAGCACGTAATCGACGATTCGCGTGTGCGAATTGCTTCGTTGGAAGGGGAGTTAAAGTTAAATGCTGATGCCCACAAAGAAGAGGTTGTGCGATTGGCGAGTGAGATGAAGGAGGCCAAGATGGAAGCAGAGCGTCTCGGTGGTGAAATGGAACAACTGAGAACTGAGAAATCCAACGTTGAGAAAGAGTTGGACACGATGCGAAGAGAACTCGAGTCAATTTCTGCGGGTGACGAAGAACTTCTTGAAGAGATGGAGAACCTTCGACAACAATACGATGAACTCGGTGCTGAACGAGAGCGTCTTATCGATGGACTGAGAGCAAAGGCAGAAGAAGTTACGGAACTCAACCAGCTGGAAACTCAACACCGCGAGCGGATAGAGCAATTGCTTCACGATCAGCGTGAGGCGCAGACTCGTGTCGAGCAAGAAACCACGTCCATGCGACAGACAATCGAGCAAGAACGTGCAGCTGCAGCTGAGAGCGAGCGTCAACTGAAGCGGACAATTGATGTTCTGCAAGCAGAGATCGAGACTGCAATGAAGCAATCCGCAGACACGGCCGCTAATGCTTCAAAGCTCGGTGATGATTTGGAAAGTATTAAACGAGAACTTGAGTCCAGCGTGCAGAGTGAGCAGGATCTAAAGCAACGACTGGATCGAATCAAGAGCGAACTCATGACTGTGGGAGCGGTATCATCGGCTGATGATGATCCAAGTCGAGTTCTTCGGTCATATATCCATGTGACGGTCGAGAAGCATTCCCTAGAGCTGGCAGCTTTGGCAGCACGTCATGACGAAGCTCTGAAAGAGGCAACGATAGCTCACGACCGTGCTCATGCCCTGGAAGTGCAGATCACTGAGTTGAGTGCACAACTCGAAGATCTCGAAGGCAGCAACAAGGAACTCAAGGCTGAATTGGAGAAACATTGCACTGAACACGCAGAGCAAGCGCAGGAACTCGGGCGTTTGGAGGATGAGATTGCAACGGTGCTCGACCAGAAACATTCACTAGAAGAGCACGTTGCAGAACTGACCAACCAAGTGGAAGAACTCGATGCTACACTCCAAAACCAGACATTTGAAAAGAACGCCGAAGTCAATGAGCTCAGGGACACCAACGCCAAACTCTCCAAGACTGTGGCGGACATTCGTGAGGCAATGGAACACTTGGAGAGGGATAAGCAAGTGGAACTCGACAGCCTAAACGGCGAGATCCAAGAACTGGAGTTGACCCTCACAGCACTCAATGAGCGACCTCGTGGAAACAGCACTTCGATGGAGAAGGAATTCTTTGCCAACCAGCAAACCGTTGCAGCTGCTACCCAGTCTATTCGCAATATGTACACAAAGCTCACCAACGGTTGTAGTGTCGTTGAGTTGCAGGATCTCAAAGCTGCGCTTATTGCCACCGAAGCCAAGTATACCCAAGCTCGTGAAACTTACCGTCGTGAAAAGCATCGACTCGCAGAAGCTGACGAAGAAGTACTGCTGAATGTCGAGTTTTTGGATGGATTAGTGCAAGGATGGAACAAGAACGATGCATCTTTTGCTGCTAAGTATATTCATGCAGCACCGACACTTGCGACACGTCTCTCTCGACTTCAGCAACTCTGTCAGGAAGCGCTCAAGCAGTGTTTCGCTTCGCTCCCAACTACCGAAACTGGGCACGACGAACAATTTCAGTCATCTCCTGATCAACACGAATCGGATGCGATGGCCACTGAGGATCCAGACGAGGAAGAGGAGGTAGACGAAGATCAAGAAGAGTTTGATGAAGACGAAGAAAGCGCAGAGCTAAGTTCCAGCGATGCACTCAACGAGTCGCAGACCGAATGTTCGACTGAACTGGGTGTTGATGCATACGATCCTCTTGACGGCGTCTCACACAGTCAATCAGCAATGGGAAAGATACCTGAGGCGGTAGACACTGTGATCGACACACGCCTCACAAGGGAAATCCATGGCGCTAACGAGTTTCGACTGACGCTGGATGTCGTGACCGCACGTGCGGAGGCGTGTACGACGTTGATTAATAGCCCGACGGGAGCTATGCTAACGAGCGAACGATTTGAAGCACGTCATTCAGCTGTTCTGCATGCTGAATTGCCCGCCATTCCAGTCCGAGCTGAATCATCCACAACATTGTTGCGTAGCCCGACTGCTACACTTCTAAATCGCCGGTTTGAGCCACGAACTGAGAATGTACAATTTACCCTCGACGAGAGTGCAAGAGAAGATCCGTGCACAACTATCCCTCACAGTCCCACAGCTCTGCTTTTGCAGGACCGTTTCAAGCCCTTTCAGGGTTCTACACGTATCCACGATGATGAAACACACGAGAACGAACAGGTTGAGCTGAATGATGACGATGGCGAGATCGAAAACAGTGACAATGAAGCCTCGCTTGTGGAGCATGATAGTCGAAATGATGCCGAAGGGGAGCACATTGAAGCGTATGCTACGTCGCAGGCTCCCAATTTCTCTGTCACCGACGAGCAGCAGATGAGAGAGTCTATGTATGAACCGGAGCTTGCGGCGCTTGATTCTGGAAGCGAAGACGATGCCGATCTAGAACAGAAGTCCAACAATGAAGACGACGACGATGAGTCCGGCGACGGTCATGAAGATTCATTATCGCAGTCGTTGGAAGCAATGGTACGATTAGCGGCAGGTGATGAATCAATTGGTCATGGCGGCACCAGAGTGGTGGATGATGTGGCTGAGAATGCACACTCGTCTGATGAGGACGAGCTCATTGACAGTGACAGCGATGAAGACCGTATAGATGCGAGCGCTGCTGATGAGGGTATCTCCTCATTCGATAATGGGAGCCAACTTTTGATTAACGAAGGACGCACAGTCGACGCACTAGAAGCTCATGACGACGAAAGCGACTCCCGATCGGACGATGAACACGAACAGTTGCACGATGAAGTTTCTTGGCATATCGAACCGTCAACTTCGAGTTTATATCACGACGAAGACACCAGTCGAGCAGTGTCAAGCCTATATAGCAATGGGCACGCGTCCCACGATGACGACACTGTACTTCGTACTTACATCAGTCGTCCTATGATTGATTCACATGCTCGCCTGAAGGACGAGCACAATGATTTTGACGATGCTGATGATGAAGTGGACTTGGAAGAGTCCCTTGAGCAGTCTGCAGTGGAAGAGGACGCGAGTCTACACGCAGAAGCGTACTCTGTACCTCCTCCGGCTGTGGCCCTCAACGAATATCTCAACAAATCTCTTCATGACATGGATCATACTCCTTCCTCACCGTCATATGCGCTAGACAAAGAGGAGAGAGAGCCACGTGATGACGACGGTGATCG
Organism: Pythium graminicola; assembly: GCA_023336255.1. Lineage (NCBI taxonomy): Eukaryota > Oomycota > Peronosporomycetes > Pythiales > Pythiaceae > Pythium > Pythium graminicola. The sequence continues at coordinate 7,672 of JAADWU010000050.1, forward strand.
CGCGAGCGTTGGTGATGCGGACGGAATCAGTGATCTTGAGGAATCTCAAGCAGCTTACGAACAACCACTGGAAATCCAACAGGCTGACGACGGTATTGATCACCACAAAGACCTTGATTCGGACAGCGAGATCGAGCAGAGTGCAGAAATGGATACTCATAGTCCATTGTGTGGTGCTGAGGATCAATCGGATGATGCGGATGCCGACTCGCTTCCAGCGTCAAGTGAAAACTCCCCCATGAGATCACTTGCAAGCGACCGTTTGGTTCCTGCATTGTCATTGCCACGACCAGCAGATTTAACAGGTAACGGTGATGGTCATTCGGACGATGAGCGCTCTGAATCTCTTTCCGTATCAACTGAAAGCTCCCCGACTAAACCATTGGAAAGCGAACGATTGGCTTCTTCATTGCCACTATCACGACTGACTACGCTACGGAGTGACAGTGATGACGATGAGCTGAGCATAGATATTCAACGGCGCGGATTGAAGGAGGAAGACGGCGACTTTGATGAAGAAAATGATCACGCCACACGCACCCTTGACATCCACGGAGATCGTCGAGAGACTGAGTCCAGTGGAGAAATCTCCACAGCCAAGTTGAATGGTGACAACATATTGGACGAAGGCGATGATGATACTCCTGGAATCCATACAGGTGAAAGCTCAAAAGACGAACGGGAGACCCTGGGTCTTGACTCGCCACATACGGACACCCACAGCTCAGTGTTCGAAGCAGATAGTAATTCAATTACGATCGATGGGCATGAGCCGACAGACGACACCCTCGAGCGTGAGAATGACGACGATGAGCTCATTAGTGATCACGATTTGGATGAATCCAACGAACAGGTAGACAAGATGGGTGTCGGTCAAGAATCCCTGGCGCATACACGGTCATTCTCGTTACAAACGCATCCTGAGAGGTTCGAACAAGACCCAGAACAGCTCCGACTTGGTGAAGAGGCAGATCAGGAAGAAGAGCATCACAACGATCTACATGCTGAAGACTCGGACTCTGACTTTGACGAGGTCTTGTCGGCATCAAGAGATGAAGATGAAGAGGAAGGTGGTTTTCGTGATCATGAACGAGGATTGGACGAAGAAAGCATGGACGAAGTCGAGAAACTGTTGCTTCAGCACGCAGAGAAACCCACTCTCCAGTCTAGCGAACTGTCTCCAATGGGAGGAAACCACCTGTTCTCGTCTGGACTTCGTATGGATGATGAAGACGAACTGATCGATTCTGAATCGGATGAAAATGCGAATCATGAGCCCGCCGAATCGATTGACAGTCAGAACGAAGACCACTTGGCGGACGGCAGACCTGACGATTCGTTCGACGCCGACGATCTTGACGCTCTAACTGCATCTCGAAATGAACTGGAAGATGATCACTTCTCCCAACCTCAGTCAAACCCAGGAAATCGAAGTGAATCAGGACGACGTGACGATCAGAGTTTGATTGAGGGTGACAAGGAACGACGATCAATGAGCGATGAAGAAAACGAAGAAGAAATCGCTCAACCAAGCGCGCATCCCACTCGCATCAGTAAAGCGTCTACTACCTCCTTCGCTCCTTCACGAAAAGCCCTACGAAATTTCGATGATAGTGAAGAAGAAGATGAAGACGATGGTACAGTTGCGTCATCAATGTCTCACCTCGGGTCTCAGCTTCCACCACTTTCTGGGCTGGGAAGCCGAGCACGTGGCGCGGGTGGTAGTGGTTCTCTGATGAAAGCACTTCAGGCAACGCGTAGTACCATGGCTTCCGAGTTTGATGATGAAGAGGACGAAGTGGAGAAACTCATGTTGAAACAGAGTTTTCAGCACAAGCCTCCTGTCGTGACGGAAGGACCAGCACCAATGGCTTTGTCACAGTTGCGCAATTCTCAGGATGACGAAGTCGATGAAGGTGACAACGACGTTGAAGACCCCTTGGCTTCTCAGAATCGACAAGATGACGGTGTCAGCCAGACTGCTGCTGTAGCATTTTCTCTGGCCAGAAAATCGTTTGAAGAGGACTCGGATGACGAAGTAGAGAAACTCATGGCGACTCAGGTCTCACAACGCAAACCTGCCAATGTGGGAACCACATCGTCTTCATTCTTGACGTCGTCGTTCCTCGGTAAATTTCGTGCTGACGAGTTTGACGACGAGGACGATGATGTCGAGTCTATGGAGTCTATGAATCGACAAGTCAACACCGTGGATCACCTTGTGGACTCTTTGACCACGCGAACGTTTGAGGAGGACTCGGATGACGAAGTGGAGAAGCTTATGAAGACTCAAGTCTCCCAGCACAAGCCTGTGGGTACCCGGTCGTCTGCATTCTTGACCTCGTCTCTCCTCGAGAAATCACATGACGAAGAGTTTGACGACGAGGATGATGAGATCGAAAGGCTTATGACTCAACACAAGACCATTGAACGTACGGAACCTGCGATTGGTTCTCTGACCAGGACAACATTGAGCGCAGATTTCGATGACGAAGCAGAGAAACGGATGCCAAGTCAACGCTCGCAACGTATCCCTGAAGGCAGTTCATCGACACTCACTGGGAAATCTCACGACGAAGGGTTTGACGATGAGAACGGGAACGAAGAGCGGGTTTTGTCGAAGGCTGTTGAGGACACGTCAACCAATGCAGTAACCTTGAAGATACCTGCTCCACATGCAAGCCAAGTGGAGCACGATGCATCCGACCAGGATGACGATCATAGAGTGGGAAACGCGCGGATCCACTCCACGGTGCAAGACGAGGCCGATACGCACATTAGCGGTGAGGGACAGAGTCTATCTCAAGAAGACGACGAAGTAGACGAACTCGACGAATCTTTACTCGAGGAAGAAGTGGTGGAGGAGGATGAGAGCAGCTTGGACGATGCGTCTGGGACATTTGGTATGTCGTTTGGTGATGATATTCTCGAGCGCGCATTGGAGGCGTCGACGCAGGCTGCCCCATTGACGCAATCGAATACAGGCGCGACCACACAGACGCGCCATCGTCGAGATTCCGAGTCAGACGATGATGATGACGACGCAACTGTCCAGAAACTCACAATGACACCAACGTTCTCCTCGTCCGCTGGAGTGCTTGGGGCAGGACGGAAACTCGGTACGCTTCAGCCACTTCCGTCGCTCGGAAAGACTCCACTTCCGGGGCTGAGTGCCTCGACACGAAGGACGCTTACTGCAGATGACGACGATATGGACGAAGTTGAACGATTGCTCGAGGCGCAAACGATTATGCGGACAACGAAACCAGTAGCAGCGTCAGCGAGCTTAAGCCATGACGTGAGTGCGTTGTCACCGCTCAAGGACACAAATCTCCCGATGGCAGATGACGAATTTGCCCATTTCGATCGGGATGATGACGACGAAGCATCACCAGCACGACGAACACATGCGGAAATCTCTGGTAGCGAGTCAGAATTGTCGGCGCCACCGAGTCCGTCGCGGATTCCGATTCTCCCCGGCAGCTCGTTGCTCCAGAAGAATCCGACCGGATCACCAATAAGGCCCCCCGTTGTATCACGACGTCGTCAGACGAGCACACAGAGCGAAGACGATGGTGCCGAAGCATATTTGGAAGATTCATTTGATCTCGAGGAATCCCTACAAGAAGATGGAGACAATGTTTAAGCCTTGTAATATGTAAAAAGTGTATCTTATCATCGTCGATAGGTATTTCCTGTAAACGTTGGGGGCACCGGTCCCTCGGCTGTCAGTAAAAGCTGATTGTAGCGAGCGACACACTCGTGGGCCAAGAGACCTCCAAATTTTACTTGCCCAATCCCTGCACCAATTGCGATGGCCGATAATACATCCGCATCATTTCCATTGCCAATCGTAGCACCAAGCATGACGGCGAGTCCTGCGCATCGGGCGTCTGTGATGCTTTGAAGCACACGAGAGACCGTTGCAAATTGATCCAGTTGAATAAGGGCGGTGTTGGTCGCCCGTTCGTCTCGGAGACGATCGAGGGTCTCGGGATCTGCACGTGCAACGACTTGAAGCCGACAATTGAGATCTCCACCCAGCACACGACGTGGATTCTCCACATTACGGTCGTCAGACGGCACATCGTTTGCCGAGCTCATGAGCGATGCAAAGGCTTTGACATCCCCACGATCGAATGGATCAATGATAGTCGAAAGGTCCAGTTCACGAACGTAGCGTTGGATGAGCTCCAGGAGCTCTTGACTGCTTTGAAGGTTGCCACTGGAGCCACGGATCCATTTATCCGTATCATACGTGAAGACTGTCCGCATTTCTTCCTGGGGTGGTACATCCCCTTCGTCCTCCCCTGGAAAAGCTCCCATGACTGGTGCAGGCGTCACAAATTCGGTAGCCGCCACGTCCAAACCAAATTCCAGTCGTAACGGTGTAATGCTGTTGCTGTCGAGGAGAAGACTTGCAGGATCGGTACTTTCCAAACGATTTCGTAAGGCATCAACGGCACTGTGAAGAATCTCAAACGTTTCTTCCATCGATGCCAACGGCGATGCAAAGCCCCCAAAGGCACCCCTGTTGGCCAATCCAACGCCACGTTCGTCGAGCGCTCGTTGTATTTCGTGTGTCAACTCGGCACCAATTTGTATGGCATCCGCAAGACTCGTCGCACTCACGGGGACAACGAAAAGTTCTTGCACAAAGAGTCGAGTAGAGCCGAGGATTCCGGCGTTCAGGACACTGAAGAGCGGCATGGGCAGACAAACGTTTTCGAGAGGCAACTCTAACAGCGACGCAATGTGTTCGTACAGTGGACGTTCGGCATATCGAGCACCAGCTTTGCAGATTGCCATCGAGGCCGCAAGACACACATTCCGACCAATGTCACGTTCGACAAGTTGAAGGGCAGCGTCGGCGGCTGCTTGATCTGTCGGTGTGACGTCCACGAGCGTTTGAATCAGCACTTGTTGCGCCTGTTCGGCTCGTTGACGGTATCCACGACCATAAAATCGCTGCTTTTCATGCGGAATGGTTGGCGTAAATTCGTCTTGTGACTCGATGCGGTCGGGAAGACCATCCACAACACTCGAACAACTCACTTCAAACACACCTTTGCCCGTGTGGACCCGCACCAGAACCCCTGGAAGACCCATAGCATCCAGAATTTCATGGCATTCGACGTGAAAGATCCCACGTTTGGATGTTGCACGTCCATAGAGAAGCGATGAAAGCACCAGTAGTGGATCGGCAGGACGATCCGCAACGATTTGGTTGACCAAAGCATTGAGTGTCTCTTCCAGGGCATGTTCTTGAACATAGGCTTCCACAAGATCCCGTTCGCGTGCCTCCGTATCGTTGGCATTGTCGTCTTCATTGTTACGAGTCTCACGTGGCGACGTGGGCTTCTTTGCACCGCCCATCGTAGCCGTGCACACTGGACACGACCTTTCAAGATCCATGGATCCGATTCGTACTTATGGTGACCAATAATAATATAATGTATGCACATGTCACAGAGGACCCGAAACGACACGATCTTGGTTGTCCGACACAAAACACTGCCATGATCATCGCGATGCAACCCGCATGTTACACGTCTTTTCTCCTCGCGTTGTCCCGTGTCCCTTGTTTATTCTCAGATATGCGTATTCTTAGCTATACCTCTCTTTCCCATTCTCTCTCTCTTCAGTGATATTTGTCGCGGGGTCTTTTACTGGGTGAACAAGAAACGGCTTGCTATTGCGATGCTACGTGACACGTTTGCGGTTGATCCAGGTATACGCTTGCGCAGCTGATCAATCGATCGAGAGACGACCTTGCTCCCTTCCAACTGGACGACGCCTAAGACAATCCTGTAGCTCCGTCATGGAGAATTATGAGAGTCTGGGAACCATTGGGGAAGGGTACGTGACCGAACGATACGTTGAATGGATGGAATTATACTAAGTTGTGTGGACTATGATAGCACATACGGCGTGGTACTCAAATGCCGTCATAAAATCACTGGACAAATCGTTGCCATCAAGAAATTCAAAGAATCCGATGATGATGAGCAAGTGAAAAAGACTGCTTTGCGTGAAATCAAGATTCTCAAACAACTCAAGCATGAAAACATTGTTAGTTTGCTGGAAGTGTTTCGTGTCCGTGGAAAACTCTATCTGGTGTTTGAGTATGTCGAAAAAACTATTCTAGAAGAGATTGAAAAGAATCCGGAAGGTCTCGATCCTCTGCATATCAAACGTCTTATGTGGCAGCTTGTCCGAGCCATTCATTTTTGCCATCAACACAATATTATTCATCGCGATATCAAGCCCGAAAACCTTTTGGTCTCCCGACATGGTGTCCTCAAGCTCTGTGATTTTGGCTTTGCGCGACCACTGGCAGGTGCTGGTGCCAAGTACACGGAATATGTATCCACGCGATGGTATCGAGCCCCAGAATTGCTGGTGGGCGATGTATCGTATGGCAAAGCCGTAGATGTATGGTCAATTGGCTGCATGTTTGCGGAGATTGCAACCGGGCTGCCACTCTTCCCTGGGGATTCCGATATTGATCAATTGTATCATATTATCAAATGTCTCGGAAGCATTACTCCGCGTCAACAAGAATTGTTTAAAAAGAATGCGCTCTACGTCGGTGTCAAGCTTCCTCACGCGACAGAACGGGAGCCATTGGATGCTCGGTTCCCTCAATTTGACAAGACCGCGCTGGATTTTCTCCAACAAACAATTAAAGACGAACCCCTCGATCGGTGGACCTGTGCCGAATTATTAAATCATCCCTTTTTTGAAAACGCCAGTGAATTGTTTGAAAAAGAATTACAAGAAGCCATTCAACGTGATCTCAATGATACCATGTCATTACGAAAAAAACGAGCACGAAGTCAAAAGCCACCACCGTCACGTGGGACGACGACATGTTACGATGGACAAGAGGCAGTGGGAACTGATGTCTATTACACTCCACAAAGTCTCAAGCCGACGTTCAAACCCATGGGAGTGGTTGCTCCGATCAAAGACAAGCCACACGTTGTCATACCCAAGAAACCAGCGTTAGGACTCCAAGGATACGGAGGAGGAGGAGGTCTTGTCCTCCCCACACTGTCGTCCATGACGCCTTCGTCTAGTTCGACCTCAACTGTAAGTATGGATTCCACCTCGACAATCCCGTCGACACCAACACAAAATACCAGCAAGAAACCAGGCAGTGTGTTGCCCATGCCGTCTTCCTATGATACCCACGACACCTGCAGTTCCATACAAAATCCAGCACGAGTCTCGATGACCTCGCATGGGGCTCGCCCCACGGCGCCTGCTGCCTCCATCTACGCACCCTCAATCCCGGGACCTCCTCAATCGCCATTTAGTGGGATGCCACAACGTCCACCACCTACTTCTCATGGGAAAACCACCACAACCAATGGATCCAAGCATTTACGTGTATTTCCTGCGAAAACCACAAGCAAAACCACAAGTTTGCCAAGTTCAATGGAGATTTATTCCCCTGCCAAGAAGATTCCACACAGTACGACAACAAATAGTCCCAGTCCGTACACCAATCCATCCTACAGCGTCAATAAAAAGACGTACGGGACCCCAGCGACGACCATTGCACCATTACAACATGGATATCAAGGTTCCAATGATACAAAGTATGAAACGAGTTCTTACGTCCCACCCAAGACATCTCATGGCGGCGGAGGACGACGAATGCCTAGTCAATACACGACTGTAACAGGGGTTGGTGCGTCACCTGCCCCCAAACAGCGGAGAGCTGAACAGGAGAATTATCGGAATCATTAATAAATGGCGTGAACAAACGTTGATTAGTGATCATATCCTCTTTGTTCTCGTCCATATTTCGAAGGTCTCTTGATAAACGACGTGGAGTCGGTCCTGGTGAAGCTGTGGTGGGGAGTGGGTCCACGAGCGGTGGCGGTGGCCAAATGGTGACCCTGAGCCCATGAAGTACCGGTGGATTGACCGACGAAGCCTTGACATAGGCGATGGTGAGAACAATACCAACGAGAAATGAGATCCACTGCATCGACAAGTAGACTTGCGACGTCCTGTGCAAATTAAAGAATGATCAATTGATGGAACGACAGCTCGGGAGAACGATCCAGCGAACCCAACTTATGGAAAAGACGTCTTGAATCAGTCGAAGAGACAATTAAACCAGGTGAATCACAGAGTGTTGGGAATGATGCTCAAAAGTATCCCAGAGCTCCATCACGTGCTATGGACTGGTTCCTTCGGCTGGTAAATGTTGCTACAGTGAGATTGAACTCGCTGCAGTTGAGCTTTTGATTCAACAAGTTGCATCCAATCAGACGCCAAATTTTGAAGTGTTAGTGTCAGTTGAAGGACAGTATGAGTCCAAACAGCTCATCGCTGGAACCTTCAGTGACACACTGAACCTCCTGGTATTGGCATGAAAACTCCCAAGAGCCCCACAGCAACCATTAAGTTCAAATTTAGTTCTCCTTTTTTTCTTTCGTGGGCGATGGTGAATGCGAACCCAAGAATCACCACAAGCTGGAGAATGACTTCAAAGCTGTCCTAAAGAAATTAGTCATCAACATGTTTCAAAAGGGAAACTAAAGAACTATACGCAGTACCTGAATCAAACCACGCTTCGTTTGCTCTGTGAGCCTCTTGCAATCGTCGTTCCGCATCATTCAATCGCTGGTTCGCATTATTCAGTCGCTGGTTCGCATTATTCAGTCGCTGCTCTAATTGAAGCAAAGTGGAGTCTGATGGGTTGTAATTGGGATGCCGAAGTTTCCACTGATCAATATGATTCTGCGCATCGTCTAAATTTCTCCCTCCTTCGTCATATCGACGCAGACACGCTTGTAGTCTTTCCTCATCAGTAGCTATATGGTATTGATCGGCCATTGTTTTTCGTCCTTATGGCGGAAGTTTCGACAATGAATTCGGTTTTACACCGGTATGGACCGGATTCTATTGTTGACATTGCACGGTGACGAATACTGCGTGAGGTGAGTAGGTGAATTCATAATCGTGCACGGTCGGTGACACTAGATGCAAATACTGCGTAAGGTGAGTAGGTGAATTCATAATCGTGGTTGTGTGATCGACGGGAAGATACACTTGAGGTTCCCAGTGGCATTGAAAAACACACCGACGGCATCACGGAGTCCTTCGAGCAAAGCCTCGTCGTCAGTTCCAAAGTCTGGTGCAAAGTGTTGACATGCAGCACGGACAGGATACGCCGGTAGGTTGACAGCACCATCCATCATGTACGAAGAAGGATACGGGTAGTTGCCCATTGCAAGGGTACTAAACATACCAATGGTCGGGGCAACGAGTGTCTGTGCATCGTCGAGCGTCTCGAGATCCTCTGGATTACACAGCTTCAATGCTTTACCAATGATCTGGCGTCCTTGGGGTGTTTGGCCGAGACGAATCAATGTGGAAACTGCTTTACGTGCGTTTGGAATGCAGTTGTCACTCGCACCGGCTACCGGTGACATATCAAACACCGTGATACGCTGAAACGCTTCCATGTCGACTGGGTGATCAGAATCATTCAAGAAATGAAGGACCGGTGCAGAGGCAGCAAAAACACCGTCCATCAGATGTGGATACTTGGTCCGACCATCAAATGCGGGTACTTGAGACGGAACCATGTCCCGAGCATACCACCGTACGAGCCACCAAAGTAATTACCGGCACATCGACCTGCCAGTCGCTCTTGAGGAATCAATGAGCACAGCAAAATCGGCCAGTGCTTGTGTCGATGATAAGTACTTCACGTGGTCAAGTACATCATCACCAAACGGAATCGATTTCCCAAAGTACCGATGCAGTGCAAACACCATCACTGCCTGGAACTCTTCTGCGTTTTCCCACATGAGACCCGTGTGGTTGAGATAGAGCGTCACATCCGCTTCATTCTCCGTGTGAAAGAAGATTGTTCCATTGTCCGTGTTGAAGAATTGCTTGCCACACACAAAATAACGTAGTTGAAATGTACCTTCCCGACTAGGAACAAAGTGATTGAGGGATTGTGTGGTATACTTTTCTTCACAAAACGACAAAAGCTCACGACGACCCAACGCATCAATTGGAAATCGCACAGTTGGGACAAATACATTTGAAGACGAAGACGTTGGTCGTACAACGGCATTTGATGCATTGAAGGGAACAAGTACAAACACGACAAGTGCACTCAGAGCAGCGAATAAAAGTACGATTTGGCGACGATGACTGGCCGTAGGCGTCATATGGACGATGGTAGGATTGGTGTGTGTTCCGAAGTCATGATACTTGTACTGGACAATCAAAAATGCGAGCACTAGCCACATCGTCTTCTCTGGTCCATGGTGAGCAGATCTCACCCAAAGTATCTTATTCCAGTATCTAAGTTTCACATGGATGTGAATCATGCAACCATGTATTTATATATGGGAATATCTCCTTGATTGATGCACTTTATGGGTGGATGGATGAAAAGATTAATCTCGACATGATGCTCCATCGACCATGACGCTTGGACATACGCCTGTGTTACACAGGATTGAGTGCTACTATGCAAACTCCTATAGACTCATATCGATTCGAAGTATTATCGACACTCAGAAGACATTGTACTGTTGTTCTAGTATTAGTACCCCTGTGGTATTCCCATGACAAGCTCATCAGTTGGGATCCGATCGTCATCATGGCGGTGACCAAGCGTACGCGGCAGGCCAAGGGCGACAAATCCAGCGACAAAGCAAAAGCACCAATCGGATCTCGTCGTATCGATGGTGGGAATCGTCGCAATGCGTCATCTCGTGGATGGACAACGGCGCGCGGCGCGGTGCTCTCGATTGTCATGACGGTGATTGTGATCGTGGTGAATTACTACGTGCTTGCACCACCTGGATCGTCAGATCAGTACATTGGACGCGCAATTCCCGTTGCTCACAAACGCTTTGATGTGACGTGCACCATGCGTAAGGTACGAACATGCTGTTTCCAGTTAATCGCTCAAAGTCTCACATTTTGTCGATAGAAATCCCGTGAGTTTATTCCTGGGTGCCACAAGGTCGGTAAGCAATGCGGTCGGGCCTTGCGAGACAACTTTGTGACTCCAGAAGATGTCACTGCACTACGGGAAATTGCCGACATTGGCATGGCGAACCGCTCGCGCTTGGGGGGCCCATCGATCATGGATGCCAACACGGGCTTTGTCAAGGACGGTGATGGATTGGTCAACATTTATCAAAGCAGCAAGCATGCACCGCCAACGCCACGCTTTACGGCCGAACAATTTGCGTTGTACCGTAATACCATTGAGAAAATTCGGTTGGCATTGATGGCGGAATTTGAACTCGAGCATTTGTACTTTACGGCCCCGACATTCATCACACGCATTGTGGGAAACACGTCATGGGAACCAGTGGATTTGCATGACGAGTATTGGTACGTTCAAAGAGAGTTATAGTATACTTGTGAGCGCTGATTGGTGTGGTTGATGCTAGGCATCCGCATGTCGACAAGGATAATACGCATCATTACGATTACTCGGGGTTACTGTATTTGTCCGACTATGGGGAAGAGTTTACAGGTGGTCTTTTTGCATTCATCGACAAGAACGAAGAACAGATTGTCGAACCTGCACGTGGTCGACTCATGATGTTTACGTCTGGCAAGGAGAATCTGCATGCTGTCCGCAAGGTTGAGACAGGGACACGTTATGTCATGAGTATGTGGTTTACGTGCGACGAACGACGTCGTTTCAAAAACTTTTTGGACGGCAAAATGCATGTGCATTTCAAGCGAGAAGACATTTAGAGTTTAGGATTTTGTAGGAAGAAGAGTACCGGATGTCGATTGTTGGATCACTTTGTGCGCCAACGTCTTGAAGGCACCATGGAGTCGACGATTACGCTTTTCGGTTTCTTCACGAGCTGCTTCGTTTGCGTACGCTCGAAACTTTTCCATACATCGTTTCCGTCGTTCGTGAGATGGAATGCAGTGACAAATGGTGAATACTGAATTCGTGCGCTCAAAAACAAAGTCGCTAAAGGGACTTGTGTCGGGTGGAGGGGACCACAGCACTTGTTTGGTTGTGGCATCATAAAAGTATCGTTTCCCGCTGTCTTCGCATATGTACTCTTTCCATGGCTTTGGTAATGGCTGTACAAGCGTTGCACTCTTGAACGCACCACAGGAATCACACACCACATCGGTCGTCACAACCGGTGGTAAATAAAAGCATGCGAGTGCATCCCGCTGGATTTGAGCGTGTGGATTCTTGAGTCGCTGAAGCTGCCGAGTTACCATCGATTCACGTCGTGGCAGACTCATGTACTCCTCTGGCTGAATATTATCAGCGTCAGTGGCCGTCTCAACCGCGTAGAGCACGGCATTAGAAGTCGGGAGAGCGTTGGCAACACATGCAATTCTTGAAATGGCACTGTGATGACGGCGTGTTTCACGCGCAAACTGTCGTTTGAACCGTTCTTGGCGCGCATTGTGCTGCATAAAGTCGGTCGTGAGCTGCGTGTGCAAGCGCAGGACATCGTCGAACATCTCTTGCGAACCACGTGCGGCAGCCGCAACATTAGCGTGGCTCATGATACTATCAATGCAATGGAGCTCGTGGTGTCCTTTCGGGTTCTGATGACAAGCAAACGTAGCATGATGATTGGTTTAAAAAGTCAGCTTTTACACCAATCAAAGTAGTAAAGCGTTTGGGTTGGTTAAAATTGCAATCTAGGTTGCAGACCGAACCAGTCACCAACAACACTTGATCAAGGCTTTGATGTCGCTGCTTGTGCCCGATTATTCGAGTTTTTCTGAAGACGAAGCGCCACCACGCGTTGCGTCACCACCAAAACCATCTTTGCCACGTTCTCCGCTTTTGAATGAACCACCAATCGTTTCTACAAGTGGCGTAGAACCATTAAAACCCAGTCAACAGAAACCCACCAAAAAGAAGACCAAAAAGCCCAAGACAACGTTGTTCCTGCCCCCTGAGATTCAGAAACTGTTGGAATCCGGTAATACACTTGGTGATAGCAATGATGAAGATGATGGAGACAGTTTGTTGGCCAAGCAGAAACGAGCAGTCGCCAAGCGACCTCGGACAAGCGCCACCAAGTGTGAGGAATCCACAACCAGCACGACATTGTCGTTTTTACCAGCACCAAAACATCACATCGATGAGCCCAAAGCACCAGCAAAGCCAGAGAAAGAAGAGATGACGACGGAAGAGGCTACTGTGGATGGTAAAGCAACTGCCTCGATCGACGTGAATGCCCAACAGACGTATTCCTACGACCAGCAACAGTACACACAGTACTACCAGCAGTACTATCATCACCAACCAGCACAACACGACGTCTATCAAGAAGAAGAGCAAGAGCCAACAAGTAAACGAGCTCGTCATCGTGATCGAGAGCTCGAACGGATGCTTCAAATGGGTCAGTTTGATGCCGTGGCGGATCGAATCGTCGAGGTCTCGGCACCTGCACCCGATGCATGGCAAGCCCCAGCGGTTGATGAACTGAAGAAAGGGAGTGCCAGCGACCTCAAGGTCAAAGCCAGTTTTTGGAATTCATCGGCCGGTGTAGCTGTGTCTACAGCTAAACCGAGTCGCTTGCAACGGCAAAAACATCAACTCAACCAACTTGCTTTTGATGCCAAAGCACGGGAATATGAATTATTGGAACGCAAAGGTGCAGCAATCAAGACCAAGCGGGAGACACATGCCAAATATGGCTGGTAATTTCGTATTACTACGTTTTTTGCAAGTTGGATGTTGTGTCTTTGTCATATTGTAAATGAAACTACGACGACAGTGTAAGCTCATCCAATCCGGACGCCACGTCCTTGGCTTTGTCTTCACTATCAGAAAGAGGAAGCGATTTCTCCTCATCCTCGTCGTCCTCCCCGTCAAGCGGCACAAATTCGGTCTCGACTACATCGTCCTCGTCATGCTCACCAAACTCTTCTTCTTCCAAAAACTCTTCTTCAAATTCTTCAAATTCACGTTCGTATCGTGCCGCATCGGCTTTGCTGAGTTTGGTAGTATTCTCCGCACTAAGTTTCTTGAGTTTCTTCTTTTCTGTCTTGCGGTCTGTTTGTTCACGGGGATAGATTTTACGCACGAGAATCACATCTGGGAGTTCTTCTTTGAGGGAATACGAGTAACGTGTACCAAAGTTGGACGAGGCCAAATCGTACCCTTTGACGGAATCACCAGCTTCCACTAATCCTCCCAAATGACTGCGGACAACAAACGTCGTATCGTTCACACCAAAATCACGAGCGCGTGCAACCTCAATATCCGCGAGGACCATATGCGTATCCGTCCCTTGTTTGGCTTGGGCGCTTGGCTGATTCCCGTGTGACGAGTAGACTGGTTCGACGTCCAGCACCACAAACTCAATCATGTTTTGGCTGGTTTCCAGTGGTAAAAATGGGACTTTCCAAAACTTGTCCGAAATGAGTTCACCTCGACGACCAGTGCGGGGATCGACAAAGTGAATCATGGAGGTCGTCCGGGAGCACACTGCAATGCGGGAGATACTACTGCAACTCTGCGCCGTCTTAGGTGGAAGAATCACTAGATCATCCTTGGAAATTGGACACAATTCAACGCTAAACACGGTCTGCATATTGGCAGTACCTTGTCGGACATTCTCTGAGACCATTTTCTGTGCCGACTTGGAACGCATGGGAACTCGGGACGAGAGGAAATGGACAAATCGTTCACCCGCACCTTTTGTACTAAAGTAAAAGTCGACACCATCCTTGGCCGTTTGAATCCCGATGGCATCTTCATGGGCCTTGTGCTTGAGCAAAAGTTGTTCCAAACGGAAAAATGTACGTTTGTGGTCGGCTTTCTGTCGTACTTGGACAAGTACACGCCAATGATTATTGCGATATTGCTTCATACAGTCGGGACACTGAAGATTCTTGATCACATAGGTCACGACACACGAGTTTTGAACAACCGCATGATTCATAACTTCACGTTGGAGCGTGAGTTTCACTTTAATCCGTTTCGAGTGCTGTTCAGTCCAGATAAAGTTGGCATCCATTAGCTTGGCTTTGGCCAATCCATGCACATGCTTGAGACAGAGCGCCATGAGTTCGGTCGATTCCCATTCACATGGAATCCACGCGCCATTGGTCGACTGACCCACACCTTTGGGTCGGGATTGGAATCGTAAACACCCTGAGCATTGCAAGAGTTCCGAGTTGAGATCAATACCTTCCGCAATATCGACCTCTGCAGCAATACATGTGTTGCACATGTTCATGGAGTTGGGCTCAATGGCTGTGCCGCAGACACAACAAAGACTGGAAAACGCAATAGAAAAACATGAGACAACAAGCCGATTGCGTAGCTTGTAGGAATGCGTACATGGCCATGGTTGCGTGAATCGAGAGCTGAGAATGTAGAGAATCAAAAGGAGAAAACAACGGCCTGAAGAGATGGCTGCGTGGTCCGTGACAGGTCGAAAAATGGACAGAAGTGCACAAGGTCGATGACAAGCTTCTTGATCAAGTGCCACACCGACAAGTGCAGGATTGTTCGCTATGGATTACGCGATCACATGTGAATTGATTGGCTATATATCGATTTAATAGAGATGTAGAACGAATCAAAAGTGGATACTTGTCGTATATACAGCCAATCAAGATGTTAAATATATTTACGTAGCTTTTCGTAAATACCTATCGGTCATATTTTACGGATCCTTCGTAAGAATGATGGTCATGGTTTTTCGAATGATTGGGATCTGGAGCTGAAGCCACCTGGCAATTGAGATATAGTACTCGACAAGTGCTTTGCGTACTATGGCGTCGGAGCGCACGCCGATTCTACCGTCGTCCGTGCAGACGCCGACCGCGAACCCACGTCGTCGTGTCGCGTTCCTTGTCGCTGCGGTTGTGGTGATCATGACGCTCGTGATTGTCGTTCTCAACGTCTTGTTCCATTCTGAGACCGCCAAAGCACCAGTCGCGGCACTAACAAGCCGCTCGACACCGGCGAGTGCGTTCTCACCGACTGTGACGTTCCGTGCGGATGCACTAGGGAGACGAAATCTGCTGCAATACTGTGAAGAAAAGTACATTACGCAACACCTCAATCACTTTGTTGCGGGTGGCGAAGGCACGTACCAACAGCGCTATTTTGTTTGTGGCAAGCAATTCTTCAACAAGGACAACGGGACAATCTTCTTTTACAACGGCAATGAGGCGGATGTGTTGCTCTACCTTAACAACACGGGTCTCATGTGGGA
>JAADWU010000051.1:0-23819 GCA_023336255.1 Pythium graminicola
AGAAAAATTGGTGGAAGAAGAACGACGACAAGCGTCCATGCTCTTGGCACCCAAAGAAGCCAAGAAAAAACAACGAAAACGCAAGAATCGATCAACCTCGATTGGTAGTGAAACCATGACAGACGATGGTGAGCACGAAGAAGAAAATAAAACAGTGGACGAAAGCGAAAGTGAAGAAGAAGAAAATGCAACTTTGTTTACCAACACAACGAATGCGCGTGTCGACAAACCCCAGAAACGCAAGAAACATGTCAAAACCGAGCAAGAGGAGGCCCTGCGGTTGTTCCGTAAACAAATGAACATTCGTGTCGGTGGTGTCCACGTACCACCACCAATGGCTACGTTTCACGACATGAAACTCAGTCCAACACAAGAAAAGATGCGAACTGTCCTTCTCAAGAACATTGAGGTTTCCGAGTACAAGGAACCCACACCAATTCAAATGCAAGCCATTCCAAGCATGCTCCTTGGTCGTGATGTGTTGGCAACGGCACCGACGGGTTCGGGGAAGACAGCGGCGTTTGCAATTCCAATCCTCGCAAACCTAGGGGTACCTAAACAAGAGGGTATTCGTGCCATTGTACTCTCCCCTACACGGGAATTGGCGGTTCAGATTCAACACGAGTTTACGCGCCTTGCTGTGGGTCGTAAATTTCACATTGTGTTATTGTCCAAGGCCACGGCTGCGACTATGGCTTCCCAGCTCAAGAACAATTGTACGGTGAATCACGACATTGTGATTGCGACGCCATTGCGTCTTGTGCATTTGATTCAAGAAGCTCAACTGGATCTCTCGATGGTCGAAATGGTTTGTCTGGATGAAGCCGATCGGCTCTTTGACATGGGCTTTGTTGAACAAATCGACGAAGTTCTTGCGGCTTGTACGAATCCCAAGGTCCAACGCGCCATGTTTAGTGCGACGATGCTTCAAGGCGTCGAAGAAATGGCCCAATCCGTCTTGCGAGATCCCATCAAGATCTCAATTGGTATCAAAAATGCTGGTGCCACGACAATCGAACAAAAGCTTGTGTTTGTGGGTAAAGAAGAAGGCAAACTTGTGGCCATGAAGAACCTTATTACCGAAGGTCTCAAAGTCCCTGCACTATTGTTTGTCCAGAACAAGGAACGTGCCAATGAACTGTATCATGAACTTCTGTACGATGGAATCAATGTGGGTGCCGTTCACGCCGATCGTACCAAGGAACAGCGTGACGAAACCATGCGTCAGTTTCGTACCGGTCAAGTCTGGGTATT
Organism: Pythium graminicola; assembly: GCA_023336255.1. Taxonomy (NCBI): domain Eukaryota; phylum Oomycota; class Peronosporomycetes; order Pythiales; family Pythiaceae; genus Pythium; species Pythium graminicola. The sequence continues at coordinate 1,255 of JAADWU010000051.1, forward strand.
GATTTGTACTGACCTCATGAGTCGTGGTATTGATTTCAAGGCTGTGAATATGGTGATCAACTATGATTTCCCCCAAGATGCCGTGAGTTATATCCACCGCATTGGACGAACTGGTCGTGGAGGTCGGCAAGGCTATGCAGTGACCTTCTTTACCGAAGACGACATGCTCTACTTGCGAACGATTGCCAATGTCATGAAACTTTCTGGCTGTGACGTTCCTGACTGGATGCTCAAGCTCAAGAAAGCTAGGTAGGTGTTGGTATCGATGATGGTGTGTTGGGCGGAACATTGAGTTGATTTGTATGTTGTCTAGTGCCGAGCGACGAAAGAAGTTGGTCAAGGCACCGTTGGTACGCAAGCGCATCAGCACTGTCTCTGGGTACGACTTACAAAAGCAGCACAAACGACAACTCGCCAAGAAACGCAAGGTCCCATCAACCAATCAGTCCAACGAAGAGGAGGAGTAAGAAGTACTTCATTTCTCGACAATATAGATTACAGTGTCGATATAAAAATACGTTTAGCACCTACCAACTCAGACAGTCGTACGAGCATTTGATGTACTCACCACGGCCACCAATCTCGTCACCGACGTCGACGTCGTTTGCAAGTGTGACCGACCCAACGCTGCACCGTCATGGATGGCAAAGTCCTCGGGCCAGAGCAGAGGACCGACAACTACCCTCTCGAAAAGTGAGTCTCTGTGGTCTACGAGGCTCGAAGCGATGCCCTAAGATAGTTGTTTCTCTCAGATTCCGTCACGATTCCGAGCGATGCTGCGTTACGATGCACTCTTGCCCACCACACCTGTCCTCATTCCACCGACTACACCTCGTCTTCCACTCCCACGATCTCCACGTCCCCCCGTTTCACAAGAGAATGATCTCAACGACAATCGAAATGAGTGGGGTGGCCCTGGTATCATGTCGTCCAAGAAAACCAATCTTGACGAGCTCAAATGGTTTCAGCACCGTTGGCTCGACAAACATGGCAAGAACTCGCATCTAAAAGAATCACGGGAGAAAATGGCATTACTACGTCGTTGGTTCGAGTCGTTGGATGCAGATGGAAGTGGTGAAGTTGGTCTCGATGAATTGGAGGATCCCTTGGTCTCTGTGGGTCTTGCTCGTAGTCGTGATGAAGTTCAAAAACTCATTGATCAAGTTGACAAAGATGGATCGGGTGAAGTCACGTTTACCGAGTTTTTGCGGATGATGAATCCGGAAAAACCCAAGCGATCGCGTCATCGACAGCCTCTTCATGAGGCCAAGCCACGAGTCCAGCCCCTCGTACCCGAGACCGAGTCTCCCAGCCAACACCAACCCATTCCTCGTGTCCAGCGACCAGTCAGTAGTATCCCCAGTACTCGACGCCAGAGCCTTGCCAAGGGAAGGACGACGTCGTCATCGAATCCCGTCGTCAAGCTGTTTGAAGATATGCAATCGGGCAAACTGGGGGACCTGACTATTCCGTTTCCCGTCCTCATCACTGCGTATCGACGACGAATGCTCTTGAACGCTCACATGTCCGACGACCCGACAGCACGTCGACTTGGATCCTCGGTGCTTCAGGCCCTCGAGTCGACTCGTCATAATGGTCTCGTCCGTGACAGTGGGAATAGTGATGAGGACAGGCCACGGATTTCTACCAAAACCGTATCGTCCTATCTCAAAAGCTACATTGCCACGGACGACCTCCATGGACCAACCACACCGATTTCGTCCCAGTCTACACAATTGCCGACTTTGTAGTGAATAGATGGATAGATCGAAAGAGATTAACTACACAGGCAAAGCAGCAAAACATCGTTGGATGCATAATCAAATCTCGTCCACTAACTATTATAACAACCACTTCACCTTCATCACTTGGGGACAAGAGAGATAGTTCGTAACCCAATGAACCATGTCTCCGTCTTTCTCCTTGCGCTTCTTTGTCGACCTCGACGCGACTTGCTTCGCCGCTGCGCTTCTGCAAACCTAACTATCACGGATACACACACAGAGCGCCAGAAGCGGTTGTTCACGAGTGCGTTTGGCATCATCTCGATCCTTCGACTTCCGTTGACGTCTTCACTTGAAGATGGCGGATAGGTCGGAACGAAATGAACCAGTCTCGACACTGGGTCAAACCTTCAATACGAGACGCACTTGCAAACACCTGTCAGTTAACCGACGCCAGTGGCAATCGATCTATGACTGCCCAATTCGATTGAGGGCAGGGATGGCACAGTTGATTCATGTTTCGTAGAGTTACTTGGCATTCACTGCACTCATTGGTGGTGTTTTGGATGTTGCACCACCACCACTTTGTACATTCTTTTGCATACCGTTCTGCTGAGAAGATTGGGACGGAGAGTGAGGACTTGACCCACGTGGAGCGTTGGGATTGGTAGCTTTGCTTCGCTTGAATGCTGCTGCATTCGCAGCAGCTGCCATCTGTTGCTGCGACTGGGACAGTGTTCGCTTCACACCAGTGACCGACACATCCCCACCCGCCTTCATCAAGTCACCCCCAAGTGCACCATCCACAGAGAGATCATCACCCATGAACGATTGTGACAGATCCAAGTTCAAAAAGTCGGTGTCGGACCCAAGGCCTTGATTCAATCCCATGCCATTCATCGAATTTCTTCGCTGCAATTGTGCATTCTGCTGTTGCTGTTGCTGATTCTGCGCCCCCGGGTTTGCTCCCTGTTGCTGTCCCGGCTGCTGTTGCATGAAGTTCTGGCTCTGACCACGTTGTTGGTTCATTTGCTGCTGCTGCATCTGCTGCTGTTGCTGGGCGATCGGCTGTCCTGGTTGCTGAGGCTGCTGACGCATCGAGTTTTGACGTTGCAGCCCTTGCTGTGGGAATTGTTGCTGACCAGGCTGAGGCTGTCCTGGTTGACCTGGTTGACCGGGCTGACCATGTTGCTGCTGGCCAGGCTGTTGAGGCTGACCCGGCTGACCTGGCTGACCCGGTTGCTGTCCTGCTTGTGGCATAGAGTTCTGTCGTTGCATCTGAGCTTGTTGTTGCATTTGGTACTGCCGTCTTTGCATTTGAGCAGCTTGGAACTGTTGCATTTGCTGAGGTGTGAATTGTTGCCGCATCTGCGGATTTTGCTGCATCTGCATCTGCATTTGCTGTTGCTGAAGAAGCTGCTGCTGGGTCATGCGTCCAGGGACATTCCCATAAGGCATGTTGCCCATCACGTGAGGTTGCGGGGCCATGCCTGGCTGCATTGGAGCAGGATTCATACCCATCGACGCAGGTGGAACATTGGCAGCACCCATCATTGCAGGCTGGCTAGGACCTCCAGGTTGCGGTCGAGGATTTACACCTGCCTTGTGTTGTGCGCGAGCGCCCATTGTGACTGCAAGATGCTGCAATCGAGTCTTGAGAGAGGTGAAGTCGCCGTATTCATCCCGGTTCTTTGCGGTTCGGTACAGTGAGTCTTCCAACCGACGGGCCATGTCCGGCAAACGACGAATCCATTCAGCCGGTGCATCGGGTTTGCGTTGTTGTAGCAAACTCACAATCTTTCCAATCATCTTCCGTCGCAAAGGCAAATCGTTCTCGGATTGCCATGCCGTTTGGTTATCTGGAGTTGCACCACCACTACCAGCAGGCGTTCCACCGGGTGTGCGGTTTTGACCAGGCATTGGCCGCTGTGGTTGTGCTGGTTGTTGTACACCTCGCATCCGGGGATCCATCATTGGTGGCTGTGGCTGTCCCGGCATCATCATGTTGGGTGCAGTACCATAACCAGGGTACCCTGGTTGACCACCTAACCGATTCATCATCTGACCTGGTGGTCCACCCACTCGTTGCATGTAGTTGGCGTTCCCCATCATATTTTGGTTCATGGCAGCTTGAGCCATCGAAATCCGAAGCACTTCCATCGGTGGAGGAATGAGATCAGGATGTTGCATCATCATTGACTTGACACGCATCATTTCTTCTTCATACGTCGAGTTATTTGGTCGAAACGGTTGTTGCATGTACTGTGCGTTCGGTTGCATTCCTGGTTGACCTGGTGCAACTCCCATTGGCACACCCTGTGGTGCCATCCCATACGGTTGCTGACCAGGGAATGCACCGGGCTGTCCTGGTTGTCCTGGTTGTCCTGGTTGTTGATTCATCATCATTTGGCTTGGCGGATACCGCTGTTGTTGCATTTGCGCATGCGGTGGTTGTTGTTGACCAGGGGCCATCGACGTGCTTGGTCGGCTGGCCGTCGAAGGACCATCAATATGTGGTCGTGCCGACGATGAGTTGGTTGCAGCAGTCGTATTAGACGTGGCACTAGCTGCTGCCGTGGCCATGGCAGCTGATGCACCCGAAGTCTTGTGTTGAAACCCTTGACTGCTATTCGGTCCACCCATCGTGAAAGTATCACTGTTACTGTTGCTGGAACCGGTGCCACTCGTTGCATCGGTTTTCACCTTTTGATCCTTGGAACTTGTATTGACGTTGGAACCGATCGCGGAGGACTTGGAATCTTCATTTTTAACCTTGTGTTTATCATCCGAACCAAGATCCGTACCAAAATACGAGCTAGAGAGATCATCCGACGATTCTGTCTTGGTCGTGCTGGCCGTTGTCGCTGTGGTCCCACCGGACACAGCCGACGTGGGCGCAGACGAAGATGTTGGGGCTTTGGGCGAATCCATAAAGTTAAAGTCGTCTTGACCCGTAAACGGCTCATCCCCAAGACTTTGGACACCGGTCGGTGTCCCAACACTAAAGGGGAGACCACCATTACTAGGGGATGCATCAAGGGCCGAGGCATTGCCCCAGGAGCCAATATCGAGAAACTCGCTGCCGGAAAAATCAAACCCAAAAGAATCCATTTTCACCTGGAGAACAATACCACCACCATGTCAGTTGCCTCTCGTGAACCCATCAACGGTATAACTCATAGAGGACATGAGGAGGAGAACGTACCGGTAGAATGTGAATGGGAGGACAAGTAAAATCCACAAAGTATCCACAGAGGACGTACGATGGAGACGGTCAGGTCTCACAGATCTTGGGTGGGGAGAGAGACCGACGCGTTTTCTTCTTCAGTAATCGAAGAAACCACAGCACAACGCTCGAAAAAAAAGAAGAGTGGACGTTGGGGGAGCGGAAGGGAGGACGCGAGCGTTCTTTTAGTGCGAGCAGAAGGCACGAGCGTCGCAATCAAGTCCGTCCACACGCACGTGAGTGTTGCGTTCGTGTGGGAGTGCAAGGTGGTTTGGGGGGTAAGAGATGTCGACGCACGAAGCACACACCAAGGCGCGAGTCGACCTCAGAGGAGCGACCGTGAGTTCAAAAAATCGCTGAGGTTTTGGAGAAAAAGCGAAAATAACCCAAGCCGACCGACAAAAAACAACCGGGCTCTGCCTCCAGTTCTCCCCCCTTGATCATAAAAAACCTCGATTTTGCACTGAATGCACTTTTTTGTTGGTGTTTTATTCATCGGCTCTCAAATAGACAGGTTTCCTCTTGGGATAGCAGGGGCGGTTGCGTAATGAGGATGAATGGTTTGTAACTCAACCGAGATGTCCACAGTAATAGGTGCTGAGACTTGACTTATCGGTTAAAAACTGATCCGATATCCCAGGACTGGCTTTTTTGCACCGCATACTTTTTGGCGCGCATTTTGATAATGGAGGCAAATTGCAGCCATGTGAGACAGCTCTGTGCAATGCCCCTTCACAATGCGATCCGGTGAAGGTGGCTTCCATTTCTGTGTTATACAAGACGAGATTTTGCAGTGGTTCACGGGAATCTCTTTCGAATCTTTCTAGCGCAATGGAGGACCCGACAGCATGTGTCGATACTAATGCGCCACATTGGTGTCCGTCGGATACGAAAGTGAACCCATTATCCCACTGGAACCGCCACTGTCGGACCGTAAGCTGTTCGGTACAATTATTGTTGATAGCAAGGTGCATTGAGAGATGATACCTTACCACGTTGCACAACTCCAGAACACTAGGATACAAGAACAACACGCAATTCTGTGTTCGGTGATGAGATATATCGTTGCCACACAGATCACGAGGCAAAGTCTCTTCCTGTGCGTGAGAGTGACAAGGATTTGTTGCGAAGTTATGCTTGCTTCAAACAAAGAGGTTCAATCTCTAGAGTGACTACATGTAATATCTGGGACACATGCGGAGAAGATCTTCCGCACGTCAGGCTGATCCACATCGCCCCTTCGCATGAAATGACCACGATCCGTCTCAAGGCAGCATGATCACCTGACAGGATCATTATTTTGTTTCTGTAGACATTACAACGCACAAAGTGTAGCTAGGAAACGATGGGTCACAGCTAGCATTTGTTCGTGCCAGATCATCAAAAAAGCTGATGAGATGATTTCTATTGTGGAATTTCTGTCTTCGAGACATCGCCATGTCAAAGAAGCCATCACGCACAGTCGCAGCTGGTGCAAACTCAACAAGAAGCGTGTCATTTCTCCTGAACGTTTGCTGATCCGGTCCGAAAGAATGCCACTTACATAGGTCGGAAGAAGATCGGGATTACCTTTTGAACATGATTGCAGTGTCCAAATGCACGACAAATGGGATGCAACTACCGGTATGTACAGTACAGTGTAACGAGAGCATTGACAAGGACGTAGTGAACCAATTGAAAGTGTTGGCTTCAGTCTCATATGCTCTGTAAGTTCTTTGAGGCGTTTGGGGAACGAGGCTCAGGCACAATGACGTCATGGCTTCAATGCTCAGAGATCGACAAGGCACGGCTTCATGGTCTTTTCATCACGGACTCCATTCTGAACGCTGAATGCTGAATGAATAGTTTTGTCCGTGTGGTTTTATTATATCACCACCTGTTTTCCCATCTCGAGACTAGTTTTGACACGTTTACGGGTTAGGATTGGACTCTCACTCATTAGGGTTAGGCTTTACAGATTTTGAGAGTGTGCGTATGGAGGCACAAAGCTGTCGCCTCACCTTGAGAGGACAGATCGTGGGGCTTATCAGCACCTCAGGCGGTATGACCTGGTTGTGATGAGGAGGCTAAACCCGACCCCTTTTAGCATCTAAAAATGTCTTGAAAATGAGCCGACACTGTGCATTTTCGCGAAACAAATCCTTGCAATAATCGGAGCGAGAGTCGGCCAACTTCTCATCAAGGTTTGTGGTTTGTGCTTAGCCTAGGTGTCGTTGTTTTGTGTGGCTGTTGGTGGAGCCAAGTCCAGTCTGGCTTTTCTTTGGTACTCGATGGGGCAACCAAGAGACTTACAACACCACGACGCTCACACAAAACGGCTGTTTTCGCCCTCCACCTCATCCTCGCTCTCTCTTTCATCAAAGCGACTCAGCGTGTGAAACTGGTTTTTGCTCAGTTGGCACTTTGAGCGAGTTTCAGCACCATCCGCGGTTGTCGTCTGGTTGTTGCCCCTTCCTCCTCCCCCTCCTCTCCCTCCACAGTCTCTCTCTTTGAACGGTGGTCCTGCACGTCGTTGGGCCGGCCACACCTCCTCCCTCCCACAGAGACCGACGTCCGCTGCGTCTGTTGTCTGGAATCGCCGACGTCGCCGCACGCTACAATCGGCTTTCCCCCGCTAGCCGCATCTGGATTCCCTCGACTGTGTGAAGACAGATCCTCCACTACCAACACAAGAGAGACCGTCAGCGTACGTGACTCTCTCTCTCTCTCTTCTCCTGCAGCTGCTTGGCGGTCCGGACGGGCAAACGGCTGGGAGCGGACGAACGGCAGAGAACCAAGCTTCCCTCCTCTCCCGTCGCCGAAGGACGTCAAGCGCGTGGGAAGAAGAATAGCCCGCGTCGTTGCTTGAGTTGTTAATCGGATTCTTTCGTGTGCTGTGCTCTCATCATGTCCCAACCCACACGCAGTATGTCCCGTCGTGGTGTCAAGGGTAGTCGCATGGGCGGCAACGATGTACTAACGATTGACCAACTCCGTCATCAAGACGACTGGGTTCTCGATACGGAACGTTATCGCTGCCATGTTTGCACGCGCAACTTCACGCACTTTCGACGAAAGCATCATTGTCGTAAGGTATGTTCACAATCGAAATTCGTAAGCTCGCGAAATAGTCAACTAACTACTGATGTGCGCATGTAGTGCGGTGAAGTTGTTTGCAGTAACTGTACGCTCAAGAAGGAGGCCGAACTCCCGGTCATTGGTCGCTCAATGGTCAAGGTGTGCATGTCGTGTATATTGTCGCACTCACAGGCACCAGCCAACCCACAAGCGCCGTCGCTCGCGCCTACGTCGACCACATCGGCGTCGTCGCCGCCTCGGACCGTGGAACCACAGCGATGGGATCCCAAGAGCTTCCATTCGCCCACGGGCAACTCGGAAGGAGATCTTTCGCAGTATACGCGCGATTTCCACCAGCCAGAATTTGACTACCCACTCGACTTTAACTGGGACCACCCGTGGCCCAAACCACCAACAGTTGCTGGCGAGATGGAGCGTCTTGAAGCTCTTCGTGGTTTTGATATTATGGACACGCCGACTGAAGACGTGTTCGATATCATCTGCGATCTTGCGAGTAATGCCCTCAAGACGCCAATTGCGGCGGTAAGTTTGCTGGATGAAGATCGAGAGTGGTTTAAGGCCAGTGTCGGTCTCGCACAGAACGAAGTACCGCGTTCGGTCTCATTCTGTGCACATGCTGTCATGTCCAAGGAACCGATGGTTGTCCTCGACACACTACTTGACAAGCGGTTTGCGAAGAATCCCCTTGTTACAGGTGCCGCCAAGATCCGATTTTACGCAGGTGCACCGATTGTCACGCCTACTGGTCAAATCCTCGGTACTGTGTTTGTTTTCGACACACAACCGCGCACAACGTGTGATATTGCGACACTTGAGAAGCTGTCAAATGTGGCGATGAAGAACCTTGAAGATCGCAAGAATGCAATGTCGGCTCCGCTGGAGCCAGGTATGGAAGCGCCGGTGCGGTCCATTCCTCGTGCTGACCCAGGCCTCCGTGGCTCGGTGAACGGTATTGCGAATCAGGTTGTTGCTGCACCCGTGGCTGCCCAGTCGCAAGATCTCGTCGCAGCGAATCCTGGTGATGGCCAGGTCACAGCAGGGCCAAAGATGGAGACCATGCTTATGGATCTCCTTTGCCGCACGACCGAAACGCAGCAGCAGTTAGCGACACAACAGGGTGCCATGTTCCACACACTGGGTCAACACACGGCGGAAATTGACAAGCTCCAGAACGCAATGGCAAGAATGGAGGCCAAGTTAGATTCGCTTGCGGAATAGGACAGCCCACGCCAGGTTCCCTCAATGCTTGCGATTGAAGATCCAAGTCGTGGCCATGATGAAGATTAGATGTCAGTCCAAGAGGAAGAAAAAATAATTTCCCTCTTCAGTGGAAGCAACAGAAACGAATACGATCCCGACCAAAAAAACACCAGAAAAAATATATCGTACTACGACGTGAAGATGAAGATCGCACACTGGCACATGCGAATGCAGCTGCTCACAGATAAAAATTCGTCCATTCAGCGCATATGACGTGTTCCGGCAGCGAAGAGGATTCTTTACTCGGTTTAATTTTTATTTTTTTTTCCTTCTTGGATGTCGATAGATGCATATTTTTCCTCAATTCGTACTACGTTTGTCATGTCGATTCCATTTTGCACGGGCACTTTTGGCCGACTTGAAGACGAAGCTTCTCGAACCCTCCAAGCAGAACAGCCATTTCCCCACATCTGACTCTCTCCGGCGTTTGGAATCCCACAGTTCGTATGTATATATATACTCTGGATGCTACCATCCGGATATGTCTTTTCAACCTGTGTGTATACTCGTCTATCATTTTCTAGAGGGTTCTTAAGTTCCCATCCCTCTAGAGTTTCTTTCCCCACTCGACAATTGCAAGTCCAAGGACAGAGGGAACCTTCGTCATGGCGACCAAGATGAAGGAGTACCGTTACTACCTTAGTAGTGGCGTGAACACCGGCATTCGTGTAAAGATCTCCCTCTTGGAATTGGCGCCATCCAATGTCCTCTCCGTGGATCCACATTTCGCAAATCTCTCGCTTTCAGCCGATCCCAAACCGTCGCTTCTCAAGGCCAAACCCACAGTGTCGTCTCCTCCACCTTCATCGAAATTGCGTGCATTTCCACCGCCAGGGCTTGAACAACGCTCTGGATCGCATGCAGAACTATGCAATGCTGCTATCAATGAGATCTTTGTCACGGCACAGATTTTCTCGGATGGATTACCATTGCACCCAATGGCAATCAGTTCGAAAGGTCCTACAAAATGCAGTGAATCGACCATCTACTGGAACGAATGGTTGTCGTTTCCAGTGAAATATCGTGATCTTTCGCGCAATTCACAGTTGGCCATCACCGTTTGGGGTGTTGGATGGGAACCCATTGGTGGGACCACAATTTCGTTTTTTAACAAGCAAGGTGTTCTCCGAGACGGGATGCAGTGTCTCCGTATGTGGAAAGGCGTAGAAGCTGATCCATCGCCATTTACTGCGACGCCGTCGGAAGTGCACGACGAGTGGATGCGTCAAGAGTGCTATCGATTGGACAAACTGCGTGAGAAATACGAACGCAAAGAAATCGCCCGTAACGAGTGGATGGACGGTGTGACCGATCGACGCATTGCTCGTATTCGACGTGGTTCGGAACCACCTGGACGTAAAGACCCACTGGGTCCCTTTTGTTCGTACCGAGAAGATGCTGTGCTCTGGATTGAAATGCCGTACTTTGGAGATGTCGTGGTATACGAAGAAGAACCGTATGCACAACGTAGTGCGGCAAGCAACATGTACGCCAAGGAACAAATGAAGATACCTGGAAGCGTCAACGGTGTAGCTGGTGGCTCAAGTGGCACGGCTAATGGAGGTGCCACAACTCCCGCTGGCGGCGGTGCGGGTATGACACCAGCAACCTTGTACGGTGCCGATGGGTTTGGAGGCGTCTACGACAGAAGCCGTGAAGGACCGCTCGCCGGTGGTGGATACAGTGCAATGGTCGTGTGGGACCCTGACATCAATGAGGAAAACCCAGCCGAACGCAAGTACCGAAAGCTTGCTCGTGACATTTTGCGTGGTTCGATTGATCCCAACCTCAAACCCAGTCGAGACGAAAAGGCACGCATCGAAGCATTGCTGGCGATGCCTACAGACAACTTGAAGAACGAAGAGCGAGATCTATTGTGGAAGTTCCGGTACACTTTGACGGACAACAAGAAGGCGGTGGTCAAGTTTTTGTTGTCAGTGGACTGGAACGATGAGACAGAAGTCAAGCAGGCAACAGACTTGCTTCACCAATGGTGTGAGATCGACATTGCTGACGCATTGAAATTGCTCGGGCGTGAGAAAGAGTTCAAGCATGAGATGGTGCGCAATTTTGCTGTATCTACGCTGGCACGAGCCAAGAATGAAGATCTGCAAGACTTTCTGTTGCAACTTGTGCAAGCTCTGCGTTACGAGAATGCGACAGCTGTCGCTGCATCGGCCCGTCAAGGCGGTGATGACAATGGGAGCAGTGATGGTCCGATCCCAAACGAAGCTCTGGGTCCGCTTGCACGTTTCCTTATCGATCGATCAGGCAAAAATTTCGAAATGGCTAACTACTTCTATTGGTATCTTCAAGTCGAAGCATCCAACTTTAGTCGCGATGGTGATATTTTCCGTCTCGTACTGAACCAAATGCTCGAGGACATGAAGCGTGACTCGGAGAAGAGACCTATCTACGACATGCTGATGGCAGAGCGCGACATGATGGATAAAATTCTTACTCTCCACAACAAAGCTCGCGAAGAAAAAGGTCGCAAAGATCAGAAAGAGGAGAAGTTTCGACATCTACTCCGGCAGTTCCCATGGCAAAAGAATGTTGTTATTCGGATGCCTCTTGACCCGACCATTCACCTCAGTGGCATCATACCAAACTCTACAAAGATGTTCAAGAGTGCTTTGTATCCAGCCGTGATTGAGTTTCAAACTGTGCTTCCTGTCGAGCATCATCACGGACATCACCACTCGCACAACTTCAATGGGTCTCAATCCGGTAGTAATTCGATGCTTCTTCGTGGCTCCACGGATTCGATCGTTGACAATGGACTCGGACAGTCGCATTCTACAGGATTTTCCGAGTCTCAGATCCTTCGTGAGTCATTGTCAACACGCGTCATTCACTATCTGAACCGTGATAAGGAAGGCCCCACGTACAAGGTAATGGTCAAAAACGGCGACGATCTTCGACAAGATCAGCTGATCATGCAAATGTTCATCCTCATGGATCGACTTCTCAAGAGAGTAAACCTCGATCTCGAACTCACACCATATCGTATTATGGCGACAGGCGGGTCAGAAGGTCTCATGGAATTCGTCCAGGACTCTCATGCTGTGGGTTCGATTGTTAGCAGTTACGAATCTCCTCAGGTGCTCTCATTTTTGCGAACTCACAACCCTGACTCGAAGGGAGACTATGGAGTTGCGCCTGATGCCATGAACAGATATGTGAAGTCGCTTGCAGGATACTGTGTTCTCACGTACATTCTCGGCATTGGTGATCGCCATTTAGACAACGTCATGATGAAGACAAGAGGAAACCTTTTCCATATTGATTTTGGCTTTATTTTCGGGGCGGATCCAAAGCCACTCCCACCACCATTCAAGCTCACGAAGGAAATGGTCGAAGGCATGGGTGGTGTTCAGAGCGAAAACTACACGCGCTTCAAACGATACTGCTGCCAAGCGTACAATTGGCTCCGGAAGAGTGCTGACCTCATCCTCAACTTGCTTAATCTCATGGCTGACTGTGGTATTGATCAGCTATCGACTGATCCGGAGACCACCCTACAAAAGGTGCAGGAAAAGTTCCGTCTTGATCTTACTGATGAGCAGGCGGAGCAGTTTTTCCTTGGTCTCATCACTGACAGTGTCACGGCATTGTTCCCCGTGTTTGTCGAGTACATTCACAAGATTGCAACGAAGATCAAGTAATGCCACGAAGCGTGGAGCCACAATGTCTCAATCAATCAAATACAAGTGAAAGTGAATTACCAGATGCCATTGTGCGTGTCTTGTACGTTACAGTGCCGGCTCTCATTTGGTCATCGCTGCCACCCGCGAAGAAGAGACGCGTTGACTGCACGGAAATCATCGACAAGAGCAAACTGATCGATAGACGTCAGGGTTTGGCCAGCACCATCGTTCGTTGGATCGACTGTTCGACTTTTACTAACATCTTCAAACTGAGCATCGATCAAACTCGCCAGTCGGACAGCTTTGAGATTTGTGCGGGCTGGCGACATGACCGGAAGACTGACGCCTGTCGTTTGTTTTTGTGGTGACAGAGCTTCATGCTTGGAGAGTGTCGTGCTTGCACTTTTGATTGGCGAGTGAATTGGCGGAAATCGAGTACGTTCTTGCGACTCCGTTAGAGGCACAAAGTGACGTCGCAGGATTGTGGGTATGTCCACTAAAGTACTCACTAGAATGAGTTCTTGTTCATAGGTGGTGTCATGCAAGCGCTCTAATGCAGTGTCGACATTCCCCAAAGCGTCTGCTAGTGCACAGCACGCGACGGCTTCTGACACCAGCGGCAAAATCGACCGAATGTGGGCAACGTCCCTGTTGAACCCATTCTGAGTCTCATAGAGATCCAGTGATATTGTCACCAACTCGTCCCAATAGCCGGCAAATTGCTCGCGATTCTCTGGTAAATATCCAAGTCGTCGCGCGAGCGAATCCATTGAATACTTGCGTCGAAGGTCTGGCCGATCAGTATCTGGTGAAAGCAACCCACTGTGTGAACCTAGAGCTAGTTTGGTCGGTGACATGCGCATGCTTGATGACTTCTTCAACTGTCGTCCCCGTATTTTCTCCAGTTTTTGCAAGGCGATCGCTTGTCGTTGGAGGAAGAGTTCGTGAGGATCAATCATTGCTGCGGTTCGTCGACTCTGTGGCACACCGACAGCGAGTCCACTCCCTTTTCGGTTCCCGCTCCCCTCGACGAGATTCGTGAGCGTCGTGACCACAGACTGCCGTCGTCGATCCAAGCCACTGCGAATTGCGCCAGACGAGGAGCCCTGAGCCGTTGAATTGCTTGATCGTTCGACGGCATCAGAACCACCCTCTTTCTCACCTTTTTTCTTGCGTCTGAAACTGCGCTGCAGAGATGTCACAGCACGATCGTACAAGTTTTGCCGCACGCCGTCGATGATGCTCGAGATTGGTGTCCGCAAAAATGTGGTGTACTCATCGTCGTACCGAGCGTGGATATCTACAAGGGTTGCAAATGGTACGACGTGGCGGTTGATGTTCTTGGCTCGTTTGAACTCGGCGTTGCACTTGATGCCTTCACCGATCGCCTGGTAACACAATGCATGGTTGTACAACAACCTTGCTAGTACCCGCGAGTCTTTTGCATACGTCACTGCAATCGCATAGAATTCAATCGCGAGGGCATAGTCTTCATGACTGAAGCATTTGTCGGCAAGGGTACCCCACAACTGAAGGTAATCTTGGTCGGTCAGCGTACTCCCATCAGGTAAAATCTCGCTGTTTTGCATGTGAAGGCGCTTGAGGATTTGTGTAAAGGTTGCTGAGGACTGAAGAAAGTCACCACTTGTTTGTTGGTAATGCATCAACATCAGCAAATAGTCGCCCGAGTCGTACGGCTGTGGGATACTATCTGGAGTTGTGGGTGGCTCCACATTTACGGTTGACGACGAAGCTTTCGCAACGACAGCATCATGAATTGCGATGATTTTACTCAAGCTCTCGATCGCTTCGTTAAACATCTTCAAGCGACAAAGGATCTGAAAGTGAAAGAACAACAAATTGGATCGGTCTTTATCGCAAAACGACGAAAACTTGGCAAAGAGTTCACGCATGATATCGTCGGCGCGCTCAAGGTTGGCATTGGCCTCGCTTTTCGTCCAATACATGCAGATCGCGTATCGAAGCAACAATAGTGGATCAGCCACACTCTCCATGTACGCAAAGGCGCGTGTGAAAGCCTGGAGACTCTTGCCCAAGTGGAAGATAGCGATAGGCAGGAACTTGCGATGACGCAAGAACACATCAAAGTGTGCATTTCCGAGTGAGTTCCAGTAATCGTGCGAGTGAGCGGAGACACTGTTGTGGACGACAGCTGCATTTTCCAAGAGCAAGACTGCAGGAAGACTCGTGGCCGGCCATCGTGCATATCGCAAACCCAGTTTGACGAGATGTACCGCATCAGTGGGGTCTTGAAGAAGGCGTTCTTCGAGTTGCAAACAACTCACTTTATCGATAAGCTGTTTGCCTTTTGTCCACTTGTGCCATTTCGCATGGTACGTTGGTGATTTTTGAATGGTATCGATCTCGTGTTGGGATCGTTGACGATTGTAATTGCTAGTTGACTGGCGCGTCAACATCGGTTTGACGTCCGAGGTGACAGACGTCGACGATGTCGGTGTGGCCACCGCCTGTTCGGGCTCTTCGTGGGGTGATGTCGGTACACCATTCACGCTTTCCGCCTTGGCATCAAGTCGTTCACTAGTATTCTTCGCTGTTTCGGGGGGTTGGCGAGTTCGACCAGCACTATGAAGTAAGTGAATCGTTGACCGACGTGGGCCATTTTGTTTGGTGTCAGTGGTGCCGCCTGGACTATTTCGACCGGCACTTCCCATCGTGGCGTCGTGGGATCGTCGCTTTCGGCTTGTGCGCTTTGCCTCACTCTTGGGATCAATTTTGGACGTCGACGATGGAACGTCAATTGGTGGAACTGTCACGGCCGTCACAGCTGCAGCGGCTGCCACCATTGCAATAGCAGTCGCAGCAGCGTCCATGATCGACCCCCGGCGAGTGGCTGAGCGTTTGAGTGGCAAGGGAGATACAGGATTAACCGCGGACTCGGGCGGTTCCGACAGGCTTTGCTGTGGCTGTCCAGGAGACATAACTTCAACAGTTGGATCTTCTACGTGGTCGGGAACACTCGAAACGCCAACCGGCACATCGACATGCGGACAATCTGCCTGTTCCACTGGCGAATTTGGTTCGTCAGCGTTCACTTCTGAATCGACAACAAGGCTCTCACTGGAGTCATTGTCAGTAATGACGGACTCGACGGGTGGCGATGCCCACAGTTGCTCGGGCATGTTTGTGTGCACGCTATTGCTTTCGTGGATCAAAGCCTCAGTCTGCTCCATTTGCTCGTTTTCCTGATGATTAAGGTGGTCATACAGTTCCTTTGGTTCTTCCCAGCATTCCACTCGCGGCGACTGCATCGAATCAGTCAAAAGATCTCCTGCTGGCAGCAACAACTCATGTGCTGCTGGTGTTTCTACCTCGTGGGCATCATCGTCTGCCTGCTCGGACAGACATACAATCTCTTCTCTTGGTTCCTCGTGGATATCAATCACCCCAGCTTCACGTGCCGATTGCGGTGAATACTCAATCACGCCTGTGTCGAGCTCGTTGATTGTATTATTCGCTACGTCGGGTGGAGACGTCGCTGTGAAGATCACTGCATCGTCGGCAATGTTGATGTTTTCCAACGTAGCGTCGTCTTCTCGTACCAATGGGCCTACAGACTCTGCTGGTACAGAACCCAGTGGGCCTTCCAGATCATTTGCAGAGCGGCTCATGTCGTCTGGAAGCGAGTCCAGTACACTAGTTTGTGGAGCGATGACGTTCACACTGAATGGCTCATCTATGCTTACTGGTTTCGGTACGACTTTGATCAATTCACGTGGAGACGGAAGCACCGGCGCCGACGCTGAACCACTCAGGGAGGATATTGGATCGGTGACCTTACGTCGTGCTGCTGCTTTCGGTACTGCTGCACTTTGCCGTCGCACGGTAGACAATTTCCGTGTTTGAATCGTTGGATCAGGACTCGGAGGCGCGTGGGGAGGTGTATGAAAACGACGGTCCGGTCGCTCCAGCGTGATTTCAACACCCATGCTCTCGTCATTGAACACACTCTCGGATTTGAACACGCGATTTTGATTTTCCAAGATCATTTTTCGTCGTAAAAATTTTTCTTGCTCATGTTGTGCTTCCATCATTTTGAGTGCAAATGCGTTTCCGATTGTCGCACTCGCAGTATTCGACGTGGTGATGTCAGCTACCGACGGATGATGGCGTGAAGGTGACGATGAGGATGAGATACGGTGCTTTGGTGGTGAATGCTCGGTATTAGACGCCGACGAGGGTTTTCGTCCGATTGGCTGCACGTTTTGCAGTCGATGATGTCGTTCTTTATCACGACGCCGTTGAAGTTCAGTGTATTTGGGTTTGCGATCTGGCAACGCTCGCTTGTATCGAGGTACGGATGATTCCACCGCTGCACTATTTGTACTCGCTTCGCTCCAGTTGACTACTTGGATCTCACTGTCGTTCTCCATCTGCTCCATCATGTCGTCGTCATCAATACCTTCCAGTTCGGCTCGCCATACTGTCGTCGCATTGGCGTGGGCCATGCGATGTAAAAGACTCGCTTCACTGCTCTTGCGAGATTTGAGGTCTGTGTGTATCGGGGTGCTTTCGAATAGCTCATGTGGTTGGAACTCCTGGACAAATTTGGTATTGTCGAGATCACCACCAATCGTGCCGTTCACTACATTGCCAACTACAGGCTGGCTATGAGCCGCTGCAATCGCGTCCATTGCTCGCTGTTGACTTTGCTTGGTGCGACTGGTGCGTTTGTCTTGAGTCTGTGCAATACGCTTTTTTGACGCTGACAGTGGTCGCGGCATGACACGACGTTTGTGGTCAACGTGCACTTCAGGATCCCGGCAGATGAGTCGACCGACGTCACGATGACGATTTCCAATAATCTCTAGATGGGAAAGGATACTGCTTGCTATGGCTTCGGGTGAAGGCTGTTCTGTGTGATCAAGCGATGTCGCATAGCAGATCTGCTCACCTTTGGCGCGGGGGATAAATAATGCATAGTCGTTTTCTACTTCATCCGTGGCGGCGACACGAAACCCAATGCAGTCGAGAGAAGACGTCCCCCCTGCTGACGTATGGAAGACTTGATAGATGCGCACATGGAGCAGCCGACTTACCAGCGAAAAGTCCTTCACAAGGAGTGCAAGCTTTTCGTTGGGTTGCTGGGACGCTGTGCGTCGTTGTCCAAGTGGTTGTGCCTCCGGGTCGCTACTGACGACGTCCATATCCGAGTGATTTTGGACGATCAATGCCCAGTGATGGTATTGTGTTTGGAGACTGGAATACTTCCAGTGTGTTATTTTTGCAAGAAGCAACCCTGGTCGACATGGTCAATCGAAACTTCACCGGGAGACTGAACCGTAAGGTACGTAAGATGGCTACATTTGTTTTGAACAAATGTAGCCATCTTGGTATACGTGAATAAAACTGATTGATTGCCAAACGCTTTACGCAACCGTCACCTGAATGGATTGGATGGCACAATACGTCAGCAACGGTCACGATAACGACTCACCGCAACCACTACCAGTCTCCAACTGACCTCGTCCCTCTCGAAGCACTCCCTATTCAAGCATGAGTGATCGGTACATTGTGCGCCTTGCTACGCCTGACGATGCGGCTGTCCTCAGTTCCCTTGCCGCCCGTACATTTGTCGATCTCGTGGGTCATCTCTATTCCGACGATGACCTCCAGGTCTATCTTGCGGGTGCATATCCCATCGAACAAATGCGTGCAGAGATTGAAGACCCCAAGCGTACGACCGTATTTGTCTTTGACAAGGATGATCTCATCAATCCCTGCGGATACACCATGCTCAATGATGGGAGTGTGCGTCCTGGAGATGAAGGACAACCAAGCGAACACTATCTCGAAGTCAAACGCGTCTACATTGATCGGCCTCACCACGGGACAGGTGCAGCGTACCTAATGATGGCGCATGTCATGAAGATTGTGAACGACAAGAATCGCAAGATCACATGGCTTGGGGTTGGGAAGCAAAACGATCGTGCTCAACGATTCTACCAAAAGCATGGCTTTACAGAAACAGGTTCACGTTGGTTCCGTATCGGTTATAGTCTTCACCCGGACTTTGTATTCAGCATTGAACGCGATGCACCACGTGTCGCCGCTTCGTCTTAAACCACGTAATTTATCGTTCGTTATGTGTGCTAAGATACTGTTGGTTCTTGTTGTCATACACACGAAGTGCAATCGAACGATCGTCTCGCTTGTGACGAACAGACCATGCCGCACCAACGAGGGCAGCATTACAAAGGACCCAATTGGTCCACAATTGTGTCGTTGGGGTTACGCGTTGCGCCCCAATCGCCCATGCCACTGCCGCGCTCAGTGCTTGGATCGACTTGTATATCCCAGCATTAAATCCGGCTGTCCTCAAATCCCTTCCATTTGCACACACGGAGCTGAGGTACCAGTAGATCCAGACCTGACCCAATGCGTCCCCGGCACCATAGATTGTGTACGAGACGAGTGGTGCAAGCACGCGACCACTACCAATGTCGAGGGCTTGGGGACGATCGTACGAGAGTGCGAGGGTGTACTGTGCCACGCACCCGATGGCCCACATGAGGTTCCACACGACCGTGAGCATCGTGAGCGTCATCACCGCCGTGCGTGATGGCGACGTCGACCGATCGAGCCATCGACCAAGTCCCAGTGCTGCCAGCATCTGTGCAGTCCAGTAGGCCGCACTGGCAAGTCCACTTGTACGTGTGTTGAAGGTTGCAACGTTGAAGAATGCGTGATATGTGTAAAACCAGTTGCTGTATACGAAGAACGGCAGAAGCCGCGCGACGTCGCGACTTGTCGTTGCGTACGTCAACAATGCCTTGGCATCCTCTTGCCAGGACGAACGAGACGACGACACTGCAACAACTACACGTGAACCGTCTTCTTTGACGACGTTGTGCAACGATACGATCCCCGCAATAGCGAGCACGGTGCCAACGGCTGTGACCACGACAAACGCGGCAAACGTCGTGTCCGAGGCCACGACGCGGGCGTTCGATTGACTCCAGTTGAGACCACACGTCAGAACTCCACCAAATGTCGCGCCAAGGTTAAAGATGATCCAAAACGTGCTAAGGTAGCGACCTTGATTGCGCTCGGTCGCGTAGCTCATGACCATTTGGCCTTGGGAGATCCATAGAAAGCCCGCCGAGACACCGAGCATCCCGCTCGCGACGTAGAAGAGGATTGTGGCGGCGTCAAGCGAAGGTGTTTGTACGGTCGAGAGGTTCCAGATCGACATGACGTAGACCACATAGCCCAGCGTCCCGACCACGAGCGAGCGGCGCGCGCCGAGTGTTGGCAGCAATGCAGCAGCCATGGCACTGGCGACTGTGAAGAAGCTATAGATCAAGACATTCCCACGAAATGCGATTGTTGCGTCCTGGAGACCACTTGCGATCGACGAGAGCGCGTTGAACAGCCCTGGGCAACAAAAAAAGACCAGGGAGAGCACTGTGACTTGGGTGGACGCAGCGTGGAACCCCATGTCGTCTTTCTTTCGAAATGGAAAATGAATGAACTCAGGATCAGTTACGTCACTATCCACAACCTATCAAATGAATAGTTACTAAAGCGGGGGATCTCTTCACTGCACACGTCACAGATTACACACGTCACATGTATTTCAAGTCAGTTACAAGCAGGCTGTGCATCCATCATTGCCAATGCAGAACGTTGACATTACGACTGCATGATCAGAGCTCGTGTAGCCACCGACAAAGGTATCAAGAATGATTTGACCTTTCTGTAGACACGTGTGAGGATCGCGACGGGCAAAGACATAGTCGAGTTTGCGATTGTCACTTGCAGTTTGGTTGCTAAACGTGCTGCCAATCCACGTCGGGCCGCCGGCACCGGCAGCCGTGAGTGTCTCGTACATGCGAATGGGATTCTTCGTGTTGTTGAGGTCAATCTTGCCTTCGAGGAACAAGATTGGCGCCGTCCCAGGGACGGTGTTGAGGTCACCGGTCATTACAACAGCGTCGAACGGTTGGCAAAACTTGGCAAACCGTTCGGTCACAAGGAGGGACGATTGGTTCTGGCCACGGGTAATATCATAGTGCGTGTTCAACATGCACACTGTGTTGCCCGTACGCTTGCTACGGAAGCGTGCCATGACTGCCGCGCGGAGGTACTCGAGGTTCCACGAGTTGGACGGAATCACATCGGGCGTATCACTCAGCGCAAAGGTCTGAGTGGCCAAGACTTCCCACTTGTTGGCACGGAAAAAGATACTGTTGCGTTCGTTACTGTCGCACGGACCCGCACATTCACCAACACCAGCGTACCCAAGTGTTGAATTGAAGAATTCGGTCTGATCCGGTGCAGTTTCTTGAGTACCAAATAGATCGGGGTCATGCGTGGCCAACATCCGTTGTACACGGGTCTTGCGCTGTTCCCAGCATCCGGACGGGCATGGGTCTCGCGCCTGCGTTGTGCGTACATTGAAGCTCATGACCTTGAGTGGATCAGTGATTTCCGTGCCACAGCCATCGGCGTGAACGGAGACTGTCGCGGCCTTGGCAAAGGCGGCGACAGTGAGGATTGTCTTGAGGAACATGGTGTGGTCTTGATGTTGACTCCGGGTGAAGGCGAGAGAGGAAATTGCAAAGTGAGGTCAACGGTACCCGGTTCGTTGGTTCCTTCTATCATCCCAAGCCATCATCTGTGGGAAAGAGATGCAGCATCCATCTTGGAGAGGTATAGTGAGGGAATCTTGTGGAGTAGGGAATCCTGTGCGACAGTGTGCAACCAAGCCCACGCCAACGTTCGAACCACAGCAGGAGATAGGCGATTCCTCGCTTTGGTATAAAACAGTGAGTAACCAAGTGCAATCGTTGACGTGAGACCTTTGTCGAGATACCGGATATAGACATAGTGGCCACGTGCGACGGTGTGTATGGGATCCAGTATCGTACGACACTTCTCAGATGACACTGAAAACGTTGACCAGCTTGACATTGTATTATCATAACCTTGACTTCCTGGGATTCCGACTTTTCGCGCAACGGACGTAGAAGTTGCCAGGTCCTTTACGGAATCTGAGCTTGTTGAAGTAGAGAGAAGCGGATGATGCAACGTCAGACGTGGGTCTTCAAGAATCTCCATTGCTGTGCATCGAAGATCTGCCTGTGTCAACACGACGGTCTCAGTTGGGTGCATCATGGTCTATACAATCTCTGTATGAGTGAGATTTCATCGGCGGAGGAGCAATAGAGAGCATCAACACAAATCCACGCTTCCACGGATCACCAAAAGACAGTGTCACCATATCCAAAGTCATGTTGGAGATCTCAGGAGGAATCTGATGCCTTGAATCTCTGTATTCATCCCCCTGTCCGCAAGACGTGTCTTGGCGTGGGACGATTGCGTCGTGAGATATCTTACGATTGTTGATAAAGGTGACGATACGTTCCATCTAATCAATATTGTGTCTACCACTTCTAGTCTGTGTGCGTGACTTTGACATCCTCTAAATGCGGACCGTGGTGGTTCTGACGTGCCCACATCTCGGCGTACTTGCTATTGCGGCTCCGCAGGAGCTCGACATGCGTTCCACGCTCAACAACTTGGCCCTTGTCAAACACAAGGATCTCGTCGGCATCTTGGACCGTTGAGAGACGGTGGGCAATA
>JAADWU010000052.1:0-23811 GCA_023336255.1 Pythium graminicola
GCTTCGTCCATGTTTTGCCCGATTGCTTCACTGAGGGGCAACCATGGCGAACTGTCGGTGGCGCGATACGCAATCTGGATCTTGCGATCGACGTCGGCGACTGTGAGCGTTGGAAAAAACTCCTTCAAACGCGGTAACAGCGCTCGTTGGATTTGGTTCTGAACGTCCAGCAACGACGCAGTCTCGCTCATCGGCAAGACAAACGGTTTGGTGGTTTCATCGTCGTCCATCTCGTCCACCGACTGCGGCGTCTCCATGCCGGAATGCCAGTACGCAAGGCGAAAGAGCGTGGGATAGACTTCAACCCGTAAATTCACACCGACGGCGACGACTTCCCGTTCAATGCGCCAGTCAAAACCAAATTCATGGGAAAGTCGATTCCACACGCGTTCGCTCACAACGAGATAGTCGCGTTCTTCGACCAGACGCGGACGCAACACCACAACACCACGACGTCGGCAACTGGTCGCCACATCCACGAGAGACACATTTCGAATTGCCAACGATTTCCCTTTGTCATCGTCTCCATTCATCATCACGACATCCCCATCGTCGTCTTCGTTGGAATTGTTGGAACCGTCGGTTTTGTTGGCATCGTCCGACTCGACGTCGTCAACTGTTGGAAACGTCGAACGCCACCAACTTGTGACCACGAGATACCATTGTTCTCCTTCTTGAAGGCGGTCCTCACGCATCCACTGCGCGAGTTCCGCCTGCAGCGTCGCTAATGCAGTCTTACCCATGTTGTTGGCCAACGGGAAGTTGGATCTGTGCCAACAAACCCAAAGACAGCAACAGACCCAAAACACCCAACCAGTCTATGAAATTTATCAAATTACGAAAAGAGACAGTAACAGTGAATATCCACCAATCAAATGTATGAACGTGTCCGTTATAGCCAATCCAAAGTCACCCTCAGACTCAGACTTGCGTCACACACGAAACCTCTCGAATATGCACGATGCTTAGATCTCCCCAGGCTGCATTCCCTGTGCCGGTATTGGTTCTTCCCCGACGATCGCTGCTGGATTGGTTCCGTCCTCGTCGATGCTCTCATTGCTACTCTTCCGTCGCACTCGTTTGGCCAATGGCGTGTCGGCAACGTCGTCTTGGGACAGATTGGATTCGTTCGTCGAGTGAGATGCAAATGCCGCGTCCACCATCGGTATAATCTCCGCTTTGAATCGATCAAACGTCTCAAGAATCGTTTGGCGAAGTTGGCAGTGCGCGGTACCATCCGACACGCTCGGTGGTGTGGTCTCCTCCTGTACGTCAGCGACTTCCGGTGCCTCCAGACCAACAGGCGACAACGATCGTAAAATCTCCGAGATCGATTCGCTCGATGCGTCCGCTTTAATCGCCAAGAGCGTTGCTTTCTCCATGTCCGACTCATGGCCTTCGTCGTCAGCGTCGGCGTCTTCGTCCTCACCGTCACCGACTACCACACCAGCACTAATTGCACGACGCTTGGGTAATGGAAATGTCGGGAGCCCCACAGGCGCCAATAAATCGTCGTGGACAGAACGCCACGCGTGTTCCATCTTTCCCTGGTCGTTCTTCCACTCCACTTCGACGCGCACGAGTTGACCAGTCCGGGACGAGCGTGAGAGTTTGGTTACTTTCCCTTGGACCCACTGACTCGGTCCATCGGCTTTGGCATTCGTTTGAAACCCAATTTGGAGTGGCTGCTTTAGCTTGAACTCGCGCCAACGACCCAAGTGCGTGGCTGGAGGCGCAAGCCGTGGGCTTGAGCGCGGGAGCCACTCGTCGTAGCGCCACGGCCAACCGCGGAATCGCACCAAGATCTCGCGCTTCCACGTACCTCACGCACACGTGCTTCGTACCACTGCGTCATCTTCTTGTCTGCCACTTCCAATTCTGCAGTCGGTGCCAGTGCCTCCCGCCATATTGCAAAGTCATCATCATCATCGCTACGCTTTCGTTTTTGTACAGCTTGCTTTTTCAAACGCTTGTCGTGATCGAGTTCTCGTTTAACCGAGCGTATCACGACCACCTTGCCTCGCAGTTCCTTGGGTCGACGCTTGTTTTCTTCGGCGTCATCGCTGCTTTTGGTGGCAGATACACTCTCGTCGTCGTCACTCAGGATAATCATCTCGGGCTCATGCTCGCTCGACACTTCGTCGCTTGACTCTTCGTTGTCGTCCGCTTGTGTTCGTCGCGGGACGCGGTGAGTGCCAAGAGCACGCATTCGGTCATCTTGTGTGTCCACCCATCGGGTTTCGCCATCATCATCAAGCTGAACCTGCACGCTCACGGGCACACCACTTGTACTGTCACCGCGTCGGACATGACGGACCGTTCCATTGCGCCACACAGGGTCCTTGACGCCATTGACGTCAGTTTCCAGCTGCACCTTGTCACCTTTCTTAAGCAAACGCCAGTTTCGTACTTTAGTGTACGCCCGCGCGAGCCGTGGCGACTCGAACGCGATCCATTCGTTCATTTTTGAAGGCCAGCTACGATAGTGAACGTGGACTTTATGCTTCGTCAAGCCGATGACCACAGCTTCACACCACTTGTGAGTCGTATCTTCGACGTCAATGTACTCGTTCATGCGAAGGTTTCGTGACCATACCTCGCCTCGCCGCGTGGCGTGGTCCCCATTGCTGCTACTGGTATTGCTCATGTTGTCGAGTGATTGAAAGTGAGCAATTGGGAGTTGCTTTTAACTGTCGGATCCCACGTGGAGTCTGCGACGGGGTGAAGACTTTAACTGATTGATGAGGAGGTGATGGGTACGTTTCTCACCTCCTAAAACCGGTGGTCTCCACCTCAGAATAGCAAATCGATTTCGATGGAGTTTCAACGTCTGGTCTCAGAGTTCAAATGCCGTCGTCAACGCAGGTCGCACCAGCAACGCTAATTCGTCGTCGAAGCTCTGAAGCCGCTGCAGATTTGCGCCGTCAACTCACTCACCAACGCACGGAGCTTCGCACACTTCGAAATGGATCGCGGTCCCGCCTGACCATTCGACAAGCAGTCTGTGCACTTAATCACTGGTTCTCCTGGGTGCTTGTTGTCACACTTGTGACATCTCAGTTTATGTGTATCTTCTGGAGTTCACAGACCACCGATCAGTCCATGAGCTTTGGTGAAGACCCAACCACAGGCATTTATCATGTCGACGGCTACAACGACGAACCGTACACCGACCGTAGCTTAGTGTGCGTTCGACAGGGGCGCTTGTACAGGCCAATGCAGCTGAGCGTTGTGCTCGCCTCGATCGGAGCCGAGATCGAAGACATGTCTGGCACATCCATCGGCGGATACCGAGTCATTCCACGCGAGCAAATCGGTCTGGAAGAAACGGTCGCCCAGCGATACGCACTTGGCTGTGATATGCTTGCCGCTACGTTGCCTATTCTTGTCAACACGTGCACTGTTCTTGGTTACCAAACACTTCAAGCAGACGACGACTTGCGTGTCGTCCACGGTGTCTTCAGCAATACAACGTATCGCGTTTTCAACTCGCTGCCAGTGCTCATGATGCCATACTGGGACAATGCGATCTATGCACGGTATGCCATTCCTGGTACAGACGGAAGTGCATGTATAATTCACTTGAACGGCTTGTACGATTCTGCGACCGAAAATGGAGCGTGGGTTCGTGCTGTCAATCGTTCTGTGCGGGAGGATCGCACGGTCCAGTGGCTTGGAATTCACAAAGATAGTGGTGCGGTGTGGAGAAATGGCTGGTTGGAGGATCCAACTACGGGTCAGCGATGGTATTCCTGTATTGCCAGTTCCGTTCTACCCCCAGACGACAAGTATCGCATCAGAGAACGCCAGTTCGACGTGCTCGCCCAACGAGAAATTGATTGTGATAACAAGCCACAGCTCTGCAGACAGGCACCTATCCCTGAGTGGTGGGGCGACAAGTTTTACAGTCTGGATGCCACTCTATCGTTCAACTCGGTTGTCATATCCAATGGCTCCCGTTTTGGCCTCTTTCTGTACGAAGCCCAGCATCGTAGCACCATTCACAGTGTCTATGATATCGCCACGTTGATCTCCAACACGACAGTTGCCTTGTTGCTTTTCCGGTGGTTCACAGCCATTGTCGTTCTCTGGAATGCCTTCAGACGTGGGTACACGCGAAAGTTCTCCTCTCCTGGAATTGGATGTCTCGCGTGCACACGTAGCTTTGAGTTGCTTCCGGTGCTATTACTCCCGCGCATGACTTCAGCTCTCGCTGCCTTCTTTACGGCGGGTTGCAGATTTGAAGGCGAACAGCGGGCGATGTCCGAGGGCTGGTTTATCATTTACCCTGCGATTGCGGAAGTGATGTTGTATTATTACAGCGTGCTCAACGTGATTGCGAAGATCCTGCGTCGTCGGATGTCGGACGTGCTCTTTGGTCCGTCCTTGGTCGTTTTGTGTTTGCTTCATTGGTTGCGGGCACCGCTCGCAAATAGCGGGTTGTTCGAATTCGATGGCCGTGTCTCGACGGTCATGCCAGCCAAAGAGTACGAGAAGCTTCGATTTTACGATTTCTTCTCATCGAATGCTGCATTACGAGTCAACGGGAACGTATGGTCGATATTTAGCATCAAACTAGTTGTATTGGCACTCAATCTTCTGCCTCTGGTAGTGGCCCAGAAGACAAGACCCCAAGCATGGTCGTACGATGACGTCACACAAAGAGCAACGAACACGACGGTCATTGAGTGTGCTCTGGGGATCCGAGCACGTGAAAGTGCTGGTCTCGGTGTGGCGTTGGTGTACCACGAGCCCAAGACCCAGCCACTGAACGGAAAGGACAACGATGGTGAGTGCGGACAGCGAAAACTCGACTGTTATGAACTCGTGCGGTTCGGATATATCGTGTTTGGGGATGCCGTAGTACTCTCCGTGACCAATTGGCTCACCATCGCTCTCATGTCGTTGGTACGTGCACGCAAACGCGTCTCGAACTATCGTGTGTTGGCATTTCGCGTGGTTTTGGTCTCTCCAGTCGTCAGAATCACCCACACCAGTGAGTGTATCAGCTATTGTGTCGAACTCGATGGACGACTACCGACGATGTACGCGATCAATAATCCCTTGCTACTGGATTGTAGCGTATGGGATATTTCAGCAGTGACATTGGCGTGACGAGGAGGTTCTTGATATTCATTAAAAAAATTTCAATCTGGAACATGTTGCAGTGAAGATATGGCTACACTGCTCCCTATTAAAACCGCCTCCTGGAAGTTCGCACTAAGTTCGTTTCAATGCTGAAAGGTCGGGATGCAAATACGCGGGAAACCGCACTTGAGATATGAAACTCCAGGGCGTGTGTGCGACCTTTTCGCTCGCCTCTCGGCGACTCTCCACGCCATTTCAGCATGGAGAATGACAATATGAAAGACGTCGATGCCGCCCATGCCGGTCTGAGCGCTGGGGACGCCTGGGATCAACCAGAAGAGACAGCAGCGACACCCTCCCCGGAAGCCTTGTTGCTCGAGCGATTCCGACTCCACAAGCAGCACACCAGGGAGAAAGAGGCATTTCTACGCAAGACACGGCGCGATGCGGCACTTGGAGGCCGCAAAAAAACATCGGACAAGCCTCCTGTCGCCCTTCCAGCCGCATCGACTGGCGAGTTGGCCCGTGTCGACCACAACAATCGGCCACACCGATGGAAAGATGCCCCTGTGCTCGTCAAAGAGATGGAACAAAAGGCGTTCCAGAGTATGCTCAAGCATTCAGAGCCCGTACGACCGTTCCCTGGACGCCTCCGTAAACGGATTTACAATGCCGATGACGAAGAAAACGATTCAAAGGTCCCCGCCTCGCTCATTCCCGAGGCCGATACAACTGCTTCATCGCCCACAGCCGTGTCACGACGACTTGGTGTGGGTGTCGATGACGACGAGTTTTTGAAGATTGATCAGTCCCAGTTCCCGCTCCATCTTTTCGACAGTGACGAGTTTGAATCTCACACACCCAGCGAATGGCTACAGAAATGTCCGTCAGGAGCTACACCCTACTTTCTCAAAGGCGATTGGCGTTGGCGGCAATGTATCGTGCTGAGCTATGACGCTGACAAACAGAAGTTTCTCGTACAGTTTCAAGGCTCTGATAAACAGAAACTCGTGCGACGCATCAACTTGCGGTTCGCAACGGAAACTCCCGAGATGTTTCAAGAACGTATTGATGCCGCAGTGAGGCGGAGAGATGTGGCCAAGGCCCAGCTTCGATTTGACCATTTCCTCATGAAGCAGTCTGGCGCCGAGCTACGCGCCATGAGCCGCGCACTGTTGGAACGGGTCCACCGTCGGGTCGTCGACGGACTGCCACCGCAAATCACACTCCTCGATGGTCACCCTGCTGCGACTCTGCTCCGCGCACTCACAGACACAACCATTCAGGACTATGCACGAAGTATGAAGAAGGCTGTTCTGCAGTACAAGCTCGAACGAGATGAATCGTTGCAACAAAAATACCTGTCGTTAAACCTCATGCTGCCACCACCTCCCCCGGCTCCTCCTACGTTGGGAAAAGTCACGATACCCTCTCACGCCTTCGCCAAGCACAAGAAACGCGTTGCGACGACGCATTTCACGTCCTCCACGCAGCTTCTTGTCGTACTCAACAAGATGTATGCTGGATGGGAGAAAACGTTTCAAACGACGCTTCTTGTGCACGTTGATTTTCCACCAAGCTGCGCGACGTCTGTCAAGAATGGCGCGTTGACTGCGTCATCGGCGCTGCCAGTGGCAAAAGATACCTCACATTTGGAATTTCCCTTTCGCCTGCTCGATTTCAAGGCATTGCAGGCCGCACATCAGAATAAAGCTGCTGAGATTTTGCTTGTCGACTGGCGCCGTACGATCATCGAAAATATTATCGACAATCTACAAGACCATTTCGACTTTTTTGTTTCCGACATAAATATATATCAAGGCTGCAGACTTCAACGCATGCTCTCGGCCGTTCAACTGCGCATGGCTTCGCAGCTGCGTCAAGTGATTGATCGCACGATCCACGAGTGGGTCGCATTTGTGCGTAGCAACACAGTACAAGTGGACCAAGTTGAGAATGAGAACGAAGAACACGGGGCACGTTTGGCGAAACCTAAGACAGGTCCCATTTACCCGTGGCGATCGCATCGGAATTCACTCTTCGATGTACAGCTCACGGTGACACAGCACGCAGTTGTGGTAGTCGAACCATCGCTGAAAGAGATAATCCAGGCGATGCTCGAGCCGCTGGACAGTCTCGTCTCATGTGTCCATGAAGTCGAAGTCATTGACTGCGAAGTTATGTCACTGCTGGGGCTCGATAGACGTCGCCTAATTGACTTAGAAGGCGACGTTGCAGTTGTTGATGCGATTCTACAAGCACTTGCCACTGCGAAGGCAGATATTACTCGCATGATCGAGAAGGCGATGGTCTCCGCACAGCAGCTCGCTGCTCAGTATGCCAAGTTTACCGGTTTCTTGTCGTTTGACGTAGTGAAATACCTTCTAGAACTACAAACCATGGAAGGGCTGACACCCCAAGACTTCTTAACGGAAATTTGTTCCCAGATCCGGCGGTTCCATGAGCTGAACTTCAAGATTGAAGCCATTTCGTACGATGCAGTCGCGTTGCCACTGGTGTGCGTCTCTACGGCCCAGCTCAAGGACTTCTTGAAGACAAGGGCGCTGCAATTTCGCGATGCGTTGATCGATAGTATTGTGCGTGACGCAAGGGAGAAGAACATGGACATTACCATCCGGTATGAAGCAATCTTACGGCGTATTCAAGAGAAACCGACGAATGAAGCACAACTCGCGAAGCTCAAAGAGTTTGTTAACGATTCGAAAAAGACCATCGCGGGTATGATCCAGGAAGTAGCGTTGATTCACGAGCGGCTTGACGCGTTGGATGAATTTTCGTACAAACTCAGCATCGAGGATTTTAAGCTCGCTCACTCAACCAAAGAATGGCCGCTCCGTGTCGCTCAGGCTGCGGATTCGTGCGATTCTGCCTTGGAAGAAGACAAGATTCGCATGATGGACAAGCTCGCCCTTGAGAAAGAGGCATTTGAAGTGGACCTGGAGAGGTTCGAACAGGATGTCAAGGCGTTTCGCGGATACGGCGCGATTGACCACACAGAGAAGTACGTTGAGCTGGCTGTTACCTTGTTTGACTCGTTACAGGATGCCAAGGCAAAAGCAGCTGACTTCAACTCTCGCGAAGCCGTGTTCAATTTCCCTCCGACGGAATACTCTATCCTTGGCAAGCTCGAAACCGATTTTGCGCCATACTACAAGCTATGGACTATGTGCTCTGAATTCAATCAGAGTCGACAAGCATGGCTAAATGGGTCGTTCTTGGAGTTGAAGGGCAACGAAATTGAGGGACTCGTGACTGAGTGGTGGAAAACGTCGTACAAATTGAGTAAGACGTTGATGGAAGATGCACCAGGGTCCGCGGAAGTCGCATTGACACTACGAGAGCGAACGGAGGAGTTCAAAGCATACTTGCCCGTGATCCAGGCACTAGCAAGTCCGGCGTTGCAGGAGCGCCATTGGGAGGCACTGCGATCAAAGATTGGCTTCGAAGAGAGCGAAGATGAGCTCACACTGCAATTGTTATTGGACAAAGGTATCACTTCGCACATGGATGCCATTCAAGAGATCGGTACGTTCGCTGAAAAAGAGTATTCGCTTCAGAAAAACCTCAACTCGATGATCTCGGAGTGGGAGAAAATTGAGTTTGAGTGTGTTCCATACCGTGAGACTGGCACGTATCTCCTCAAAAGTGTGGACGACATTGTCACTCTCCTCGATGATCACTTGGTCAAGACACAGACGATGCGGGGGTCACCGTATATCAAGAGTATCGAGAAGGACTGTAAAGCGTGGGAGAAAAAACTGCAGTACTCACAACAATTGCTGGATGAATGGATGAATTGCCAGCGCACGTGGCTCTATCTCGAAGCCATCTTCAGTAGCGAAGACATCATGCGCCAAATGCCCACCGAAGCGCGACGGTTTGCGAGTGTTGATGCGCTTTGGCGTAAAACGATGGAAGATACGGTCGCAGACCCAAACTTTATGAACGTCGTCGGTATGGACAAGCTGCTCCAGAAGTTCCAGAAAGCAAATGAGAAGCTCGACGAAATTCAAAAAGGTCTAAACGACTATTTGGAGATGAAGCGACTGTATTTCCCGCGTTTCTTCTTCCTGTCGAATGACGAGCTGTTAGAGATCCTCTCGCAAACCAAGGAACCTAAAGCTGTACAACCACACTTGGGAAAGTGTTTTGAAGGAGTGAATAAGGTTACATTCACTGAAACGCTCATGATTACGGAGATGATATCAGCAGAAGGCGAAGTAGTGCCGTTAAAGAACCCCGTCAACCCGGAAAGCACAAAGAATAAAGGAAACGTCGAGATGTGGCTTCTGGAAGTCGAGCAGTCGCAGTGGGACTCGGTCCGCGATCACACAGCTCGGGCCATGGTGACATACCCGCAGGAAGAACGCAACTCGTGGATCCTCAAGTGGCCTGCTCAGGTTGTACTTGGTGCGTCCCAAGTGTATTGGACGCAGGATGTCACACGTGCGATCGTTACCAAAGGAAATGCCGGTTTAAAGGAGTACCTCGATGTGCTCAACCACCAACTCGAATCCGTTGTTATCCTTGTACGAGGTTCTCTCACAAAGTTACAGCGAACAACGATCGGTGCACTTGTTGTGATTGATGTGCATGCGCGTGACACGATTGCGCAAATGGTCACGAAGGGAGTTGAAAATGATCAAGATTTCGAGTGGATCGCACAGCTGCGGTATTATTGGTTCGAAGGTGTCAAGACAGCAAAAGAAATGGATCTGCAGGCCCGTATCGTGAATGCCCGCGTCAAGTATGGATACGAATACCTCGGCAACACTATGCGGTTGGTGATTACCCCGCTCACAGATCGTTGCTACCGTACAATGATGGGTGCGATCGACTTGATGTATGGTGGTGCCCCCGAGGGACCAGCCGGAACAGGTAAGACTGAGACTGTGAAGGACTTATCCAAGGCCATTGCGATTCAGTGCGTTGTGTTCAACTGTTCGGATGGCTTGGATTACTTGGCAATGGCCAAGTTCTTCAAGGGCCTCGCCGGCTGCGGCTCGTGGTGTTGTTTCGATGAGTTTAACCGTATCAATATCGAAGTGTTGTCTGTGATTGCACAGCAGATTCTTACGATCAACGAAGGCAAGAAAGCCAATGTCGACAAATTCCTCTTTGAAGGTACATTTATCAAGTTGAATCCGAGTGCAAACGTCTTCATCACCATGAATCCGGGCTACGCCGGTCGAGCTGAGCTACCGGACAACTTGAAAGCGTTGTTCCGACCATGCGCGATGATGGTACCAGACTATGCACTCATTTCAGAGATCCGTCTGTACTCGTTTGGGTTTGCAAACGCTCGAAATTTGGCACGGAAACTCACACAAGTGCTTCAGCTTTCCAGTGAACAATTGAGCTCACAGAAGCACTATGACTATGGCATGCGAGCTGTGAACTCAATCCTTGTAGCATGCGGTGCCCTGCGTCAGCAGCTTGGAAACGATCCGTTTTGGACCGAAGACAAAATCGTCTTGCGATCTGTGCAGGATGTCAACTTGCCCAAGTTCACCACAGACGACTTGCCGTTGTTCCGAGGTATCACAAGTGATCTCTTTCCTGGTGCGAACTTACCAAATCCCGACCATGGACCCTTGCTCGCGACGATCGATGCCGTGTGTGAACGCGGTATATGCATTGTACCTGACATCGTTGTGCCGCTTGAGTGCAAGCCCGAATTTAAGATGAAGGTCGTTCAATACTATGAGACGGTACAAGTGCGACATGGTCTTATGATCGTTGGTCAGACAGGGTCGGGAAAGAGTTGCGTTGTCCACACGCTTGCCACGGCCATGACTGCGTGCCATGTCGAAAGTGATGGCAAGTTCCAACAGCGCGTGCACATCCACACGATGAATCCCAAGTCCATAACGAGCGGCCAATTGTACGGCAACTTTGACGAGAATACGCACGAATGGAGTGATGGTGTTCTCGCTTGCACGTACCGTGAGTGTGCCCGTGATACCAGCCCGGATTTGCAATGGGTCATGTTTGATGGACCCGTTGATGCTGTATGGATCGAAAACATGAACACTGTCCTGGACGATAACAAGAAACTCTGTCTAATGAGTGGTGAGATTGTCAAGATGACCGACCGCATGCGCATGATGTTTGAGACCGAAGATCTTGACGAAGCGTCGCCTGCGACAGTCTCGCGTGTTGGTATGGTTTTCCTGGAGCCGAAAAACCTAGGCTGGGAAGTTTTGCTTCGAACCTGGCTACGTACCCGAATTCCTTCGCAATTCGCAGCTCATCGTGAGTTTGTGCTTGAGGCGTATCTGTGGATTGTGCCACCAATGCTTTACTTTGTTGAGAAGATCTGTATTGTCCCAACGCCAGTGACGTTCCTTGAGCATGGTGCTTCCTTGCTCCGATTATTTGAATGTGCGCTCTATAGCGCTTTGGAGAACCCGGACGGTCTTGGTTCTGATCTACAGAAAGTCTTGGAAGGATTGATTGTGAAGAGCATCGTCTGGACGATTGGAGCCTGTGTTGACGCCAAATCACGTCTTCTATTCGACCAATATATGCGTGAGTTTGTGACGGGCAAAGCACATGAAGAGAGTCCAGTGTTCTTGGATTTCTTGAGTAAGAATCCGCACTATCAGGTTTCTACACGCGTCCTCAGTGTGGCATTTCCCGATGACGGACTTGTCTACGACTACCGATTCGACACAAAACGCATGATCTGGTCAAACTGGATGGAAACTGCAGGCAACTTTGTCATCCCACGAGACGCTCAGTTTGCGTTGATCCTCGTACCAACCATCGATACAGAGCGGAATGCCTGGCTATTGGACATCTTGTTACAGCGCAATATGCACGTCTTGTGTACAGGCGACACTGGTACAGGAAAATCTGTCTCGATCAAGAAAAAGATTTTATCTGGATTAGACTCAACCAAATTCTCGAGCATCTTTATGAACTTCAGTGCGCAAACGAGTGCCAATCAGACGCAGGATATTATCGAAAGCAAGTTGGACAAGCGTCGCAAGGGAGTACTCGCCCCGCCTTTGGGTATGAGCTGTATTATTTTCGTGGACGATCTCAACATGCCGGCCAAGGAGACTTATGGTGCACAGCCACCTATCGAGATTTTGCGCCAGTGGATGGGTCACGGTGGCTGGTACAACCGCAAAGACAATACGTTTACGCAACTTGTCGATATTCAGTTCATGGCGGCAATGGGACCTCCTGGTGGGGGTCGCACGAAGATCACGCAACGTTATATCCGATACTTCAATCTTCTCAACTTCGTGCCTTTTGACAACGAATCTCTTCGCAATATCTTCTCGCGGATCTCCGACTGGTTCCTGATGCAGTTCCCGGGCCAAGTGAAGGCGTTGAGTGGAGCTGTCGTTGCTGCGACTATCGATCTATACAACACAATTTCGTCGTCGCTATTGCCAACACCAGCCAAGTCACACTACACATTCAACCTGCGCGACTTGTCCAAGGTCTTCCAGGGAATGGCTCAAGTGACACAAGAAGTGGTCAAAGACGGCAAGGGTTTTGTCCGACTGTGGAGTCATGAATGTCTCCGTGTTTTTAGTGACCGGCTCATTGATGAGAAAGACCGAACGTGGTTTGGCTCGATTATGAACAGCATGGTCAAGACCCATTTTGAAATGGACTATGAACAAGCAGTGAAAGGCCCAAATTCAACGCTGATATACGGCAATTTTGGAGATGCCAAGGCCAACAAGAAACTTTATAGTGAGCTACGCGATCGAACGACGTTACAACAGTCGATGGCTGTATACTTGGACGACTACAACAACATGAGCTCTGCACCTATGAGCCTTGTGCTCTTTCAGAATGCTGTCGAGCACGTCGCTCGTATCTCCCGTGTGATCCACCAACCCTACGGTAACGCTCTTCTCGTAGGTGTCGGTGGTAGCGGTCGCAAATCGTTGACAACGCTTGCGGTCTTCATGGCTGACTACAAGCTGTTCCAGATTGAGATTTCCAAGAGTTATGGCAAGCAGGACTGGCGCAACGATCTCAAGAAAGTGTTAATGCTCAGCGGTGTGAGCAACACGCCCACTGTGTTTCTCTTCAGTGACACACAAATTGTGGAAGAAGCTTATTTGGAAGATATCAATGGGATTTTGAACACTGGTGAAGTCGCAAACTTGTGGACAAACGAAGAGCTGATGGCTGTTCAAGAAGGTCTTGAAGCCGCTGCAGCAGCAAACGGTGTCAACACGGGAAATTCGGCCGAAATCTACAACTTTTTTGTCTCCCGCTGTCGAACAAACCTTCATGTTGTATTGGCTCTATCGCCAATTGGAGATGCGTTCCGTCGCCGCTTGCGCATGTTTCCGTCGCTGGTCAACTGCTGTACGATCGACTGGTTCACTGAATGGCCAGAAGAAGCGTTGCGATCTGTAGCAGACCATTTCTTGGTCGACATTGAGCTACCTGCGACTGTCAAGACAGGTATTGTGGATGTTTGTGTAGACATGCAAGAAAGTGTGAGTGAGCTCTCGTCCGAGTTTTTGCAATCATTACGACGTCACTACTACGTCACACCGACGAGTTACCTCGAGCTGATCAATACGTTTAAGAAATTACTTCAGAACAAGCGTATCGAAGTCATGACGATGAAGAAGCGATACGACAATGGTCTCACCAAGCTCATGGAGACAGCGGAGCAAGTCGAGAAGATGCAAGTTGAGCTCGAAGCTCTCCAGCCGATGCTTAAAGTCGCCACCATCGAAACCGATGCTCTCCTGGAGACAATATCGCGTGAGCAAAAGGAAGCCAATGTCACGAAGGATATCGTTGGTGCCGAGGAGAAGTTGTGCAATGAACAGGCTGCCGCTGCAAATTTGATGAAGGAGAGTTGTGAGGCGGAGCTGGCAGAAGCAATTCCCGCGCTGGAAAATGCAGTGAAAGCACTGCAGACACTGACAAAAGGTGATATTACAGAGATCAAGGCCATGAAGAAACCCCCAGATGGTGTCAAGCTCGTCATGGAAGCCGTCTGTATCATGATGAATGTACCTCCAATCAAGACAAAGGATCCAAACGGTGGGACAAAGAAGATTGACGATTATTGGGTACCAGCACAGAAGACGTTGCTCAGTGACACACGGTTTTTACAGAATCTGTTGGAGTATGACAAGGACAATATTGCTGTTGAAGCTATGGATAAAGTGCGACCATACACAAACAATCCGGATTTTCAAGCAGACAAGATTCGTAAGGCTTCTGTTGCTGCATCAGGTTTGTGTTCTTGGGTCCACGCAATGGTCGTCTACGACCGAGTGGCAAAGGTTGTTGCACCAAAGCGCGAAGCATTGCAACTTGCAACATCACAATTAGAGACAGCGCAGAAAGAACTCGCAGCCAAGCAAGCAGCGCTTCAAGTCGTCTTGGATAAAGTAGCCAAGCTCGAGGCTGATTTGGCGGCTGCATACAAGAAGAAGGCCGATTTGCAGTTCCAAGTCGACGATTGTTCAAAGAAACTCACGCGCGCAACTCAACTGATTGGTGGGCTTGGAGGCGAAAAAGCCCGTTGGAGTGAGATGTCGGCCAAGCTGCAGATCGTGTATGACAATGTTGTGGGTGACATAATGCTATCGTCTGGTGTGATCGCGTATATGGGTGCGTTCACGAGTATCTTTCGCGAGAAGGCAATCACCCGATGGACATCGCAACTCAAGGTGAAGCACATCACCTGCTCTGACAAATTTTCCCTGACAACCACCCTCGGCGATCCTGTCAAGATCCGAGAATGGACGATTGCCAAGCTGCCAAATGATTCATTCTCGATAGACAATGCGATCATGTTGACCAAATCCAATCGCTGGCCGCTTATGATTGATCCGCAAGGACAGGCAAATCGATGGGTCAAGAACATGGAAGAACACAACAATCTGAAAGTTTGTAAACAGTCGCAAGCTGGTTTCGTGCGCATGCTCGAAAACTCGATCATGATTGGGGCTGCTGTGTTGATCGAGAACATTCCAGAGGAGATTGACCCGATGCTCGAACCCATTCTTTTGAAGCAAGTCATCAAGTCTGGTGGTGTCGCGACGATCCGCTTGGGTGACAATACGATCGAGTATGATGCCAATTTCCGCCTGTATATGACAACCAAATTGCGAAATCCTCATTATCCACCAGAAACATGTGTTAAAGTCAACTTGCTCAACTTCATGGCGACCGAAGAAGGCCTTCAAGATCAAATGCTAGGAATCGTTGTCGCAAAAGAAGAACCTGTGCTGGAAACCCAACGAGAAAAACTCGTTCTTGAAGATGCTGCCAACAAGAAGACACTTAAAGAAATCGAAGACAAGATTTTGTACCTGCTGCAAACGGCCGAAGGCAATATTCTGGACGATGAACGACTGATTGAGACCCTTGGCGCGTCCAAGATTACTGCCAACAAGATCGAAGAGAAGGTCCGGGAGGCTGCCGTCACGCAGCAAATGATCGCTGAGAAACGTCAAGGGTATTTACCTGTAGCGTTCCGTGCTTCACAATTGTTTTTTGCGATTGCCGACTTGTCGGTGATTGATCCGATGTACCAGTACGCCCTCGAATGGTTTATCAATTTGTTTGTGTTTGCCATCTCGCGGGCTGAGAAAGCTCCCTCACTTGCTGGCCGACTACAAAACCTGAACGATACGTTTACCTACACACTATACCAGAACGTGTGTCGTTCATTGTTTGAAAAAGACAAGCTGCTCTTCGCGTTCTTGCTCACGGTCAAGGTAATGGTCGGCGATGGCACAATCCACACAACCGAGCTACGGTATTTCTTCACCGGTAATACACAAATGGAACTGTCACACCCCAAGCCGCCTGGTACAGAGTCATGGCTCAACGACAAGACGTGGGGAAATGTCCTCGGGCTGGATGACATGCCGTCAGCGTTGTGCCATTTCCGAGAACAGTTTGTCAAGGAGTTGGCTCACTGGGAGATGGTTTACAATTCGTTGGATCCAGAACAGGAAATGGAGAAGATTGGATCTATTCAATCGCTCGATCACTTTCAACGTATTATCGTCTTGCGTTGCATTCGTGCCGACAAGGTCGTTCCTGCCGTGATGAGTTTTGTGGCTTCAGAGATGGGCCAACGGTTCATTGAGCCACAACCGTTCGACTTGAAGGCGGGTTTTGACGATTCCAATTGTTCCACACCCCTCATCTTTGTCCTCACCCCGGGTGCGGACCCAATGTCGGAGCTGCTCAAACTGGCTGCTGAGTTGGGGTTCAGCAAGAAGTTCGTGGCCATTTCCCTTGGACAAGGTCAGGGACCTCTTGCTGAGAACGCCATAGCAGAGGCAATCGACAATGGTACGTGGGTATGTCTCCAAAACTGTCACTTGTCCGTGAGTTGGCTGCCAACGCTGGAGAAGCTCTGTGAAGAGATTACACCTGACCGCGTCCATGCGAGCTTTCGACTATGGCTGACGAGCGAGCCGACACGCGCATTCCCGTCTTTCATTCTCCAGAATGGCGTAAAAATGACCAACGAACCGCCCAAAGGAATGCGAGCAAACCTCAAGGGATCATACTTGACCATCGACGAAAACTGGGTGCAGAGTTGTCACCGCACGGACGAGTTTAGAAAATTGCTGTTTGGTTTGTGCTTCTTTCATGCAGTTGTGCGTGAACGAACCAAGTTTGGACCGCTGGGATGGAACATCAAGTACGTCTTTTCAAGTTCTGATCTCAACATCTCGAAGGATCAGCTCAAGATTTGCTTGGACGAGTTGCAACCGACAGATCCAATCCCGTACGCCGCGTTGGCATATTTGGCCGGCGAATGCAACTACGGAGGACGCGTCACGGATGACAAGGATCGTCGATGCATCGTCAATATCTTGTCGGACTTTTATGTGGATGACATTCAACGAGACACTTACAAGTTTTCACCATCGGGCATTTACTATGCACCCAAAGCCGGCCCACTTTCGGCATATTTGGACTATATTGATTCGCTTCCAATGAATGAAGGACCCGAAATCTTTGGACTCCACGAAAATGCCAACATTTCCTGCGCGATCGCGGAGACCAACCTCTTACTCGAGTCAGCATTGTCATTGCAACCTCGTGCTAGTGGTGGCGGGGGCAAATCCTGGGATCAAGTACTCGAAGAGACTGCTCACGATATTGCTGGTCGTATTCCTCCGTTATTCGACATTGAAAAAGCTGAATTGGACTTTCCGGTGGTGTACAGCGAGAGCATGAACACAGTCCTCACACAGGAACTTATTCGATTCAATCGCCTTAACTCGGTCATTGCGAAGTCCTTGAGTGAGATTCAGCGAGCACTCAAAGGTCTTGTTGTGCTGTCGGCTGAACTCGAAGCTATGGGCAATGCCATGGTGAACGGGCAAGTGCCGCAAATGTGGGGTGCAGTCGCGTACCCATCGCTGAAACCGTTGGGTGGCTGGGTCTCCGATTTCCTTGCGCGCTTGGCGTTTTTGCAGAACTGGGTCGACCGAGGGGAAGCACCACCCGTGTTCTGGATCTCTGGATTCTTTTTCACACAAGCGTTCATCACAGGCACTCAACAAAACTTTGCTCGAAAGCATCAACTCCCAATTGACCAAGTCGGTTTCGATATGGTTGTCCTTCGTGCCACGACGCTGCATGAGAAGGCCGATGATGGTGCCTACGTTGACGGACTTTTTATGGAAGGTGCACGTTGGGACAACGACGCAATGGTCATTACTGAGTCACGACCCCGTGAGTTACACGTGCCGATGCCGATTATTCACTTGCTCCCAAAGAAACGAGATGAGATTGAGCCCATTGAAGACACAGATCCAAACGGCACCGCCCATGTGTACTTGTGTCCTGTTTACAAGACATCATTACGACAAGGCACATTATCAACGACGGGTCATTCGACGAATTTTGTCATGTCGATCCGCATTCCCATGGCCACACTGCATCGACAAAAGCACTGGATCCGACGAGGCGTTGCCCTGCTCACGCAGCTCAACACGTAATTAGACCTTTTTATGTGCAAGTGGAGACTTTCATTTACGGTATTATGTAAATAATACGGTAAATATATCGCGTTTAACAGAAAAAAGATATTCGTTCTCAAAACGGTTTTAGGAAGAGTTGAAGGACCCTCCTGGCATTACACGACAGGTGCCAAACGACACGATGCTCGCCACGCCGCTCCTGTTACCCATGACGGCACCGTCGACGCCTGTGATGACGACTGCCCCGTCTACGCACGCACCAGTCTTCGATCCCCAGGCATTCGCACTTGATGGACCCGTCCACTTTGACTTTTACGTGCTTGCGCAGAGTTGGCAGCCCGAGTTTTGTCATGGCAAAACGGATCAGTACCCTGGCTGCAAGGTCCCCGAGCCGTTCTGGCGCACGCATTTCACGATGCATGGTCTGTGGCCTGAGCTTGAGAGCGGCAAGCACCCCGACTTTTGCACCGGCCCAGCGTTTGACCCTGACGCTCTCGATCACGCGATCGGTCGTGACACACTCGTGCAGTTTTGGCCCAATGTCAAGTCCAGCGCGACGTCGCCCGAGTATCCCGACTTTTGGAAGCATGAATGGACGCGTCATGGTACGTGCTCGGGTCTCGATGAAATCTCGTACTTTCGCACGGCCGTGAACCTCATCCGCAACGGCACGGCGACGACTCCTGACCTTATTCAGCAAAACCTCAACCAATCGGTCTCGGTGGATGCCCTTCGCTATGCCTATGGCGGTCCAGACGAAGCTGTTGTGCTCAAATGCGTCCATGGCAACGTCCTCTCGCAGGTCTTTACGTGTTGGGACAAAGACGCACAGAACAAACCGACTGTCCGACGCGCGTGCCCCAGTCACAGTCGTAAAGAAGACACCTGCATCGGAAGCGCCATCTTCATTCCGGCGTTTCCGTAAGTGCACACATGGAACAAGTAGTTCAGTAGCTACTAAACAATATAATTTCATCAATTCTGCGTGATGGTTACTATGGTGGTGGCGTCATTGAACCGCGTGATTGTGAATTAGAATCTGACGGTTCCATCATATGTGATCGACGTGGTGAACTTGCATGACGTTGGATGGACTGCCAGTGCGGATACGATGGAGGTGGGGTGTTCATGAGGGACTTGGAGGGCACGCGCAGTCGGTTCTGGCGGAGGAGGTCGTTGAGGCTCGGGAGACTCGTGGGGCGGGACGACTCAGCATCATCTACCAACTCATTTGTGAGTGGACGGAAATGCACGACTGGCGGAATCGTGCCGTTGTCTCTCGGATACATAGTAGGTGGATTGTGCCATCGCACGTCTCCAGGTCGGCCACTTGGACGCGTATGTTCCTGTAGTTCTTCTCGCTCAATACTGTCCATGAAAGCCTCACGCAGCTGTATCAAGTGCTCCATTGCTGCTTCTTGGTGTTCTTTTAGTCCAGGCGTCGTGTCAGCACATGGAATGTACGCCCGTCGACCGATCTTGGGGTCGATTGGCACACCTACGAGGATTGTGCCTGGGATGAGTTTCTTGGACACGCGCATGGGATCGCAATAGAGAAGCTGGGCAATATACCCCCGGAGTGTCGTGCCGCATGGGATGGGGAGCACACCCGAGAGGAAATACTGGATAATGGCAGCCACGTAGGTTTCTTCTTCGTAGGTCCACTTGCCACGACGTGGGGCGCCACTGAGCAGCGGATGTGTCGTTTCTTCTGGCCATGGAACCAAACTCATGATCCTCAATCTTCAAATGGTGAGAGTTGAGAGGAGATGGAGAGGAAAGCAATGGCAGATCCCAGCTCAGTCTCACTATGGGTGGAGTTGAAATCTCAGTCGCTTTGCCAATGACGAGG
This sequence comes from Pythium graminicola, assembly GCA_023336255.1. Classification (NCBI taxonomy): domain Eukaryota; phylum Oomycota; class Peronosporomycetes; order Pythiales; family Pythiaceae; genus Pythium; species Pythium graminicola. Next base: position 19,918 of record JAADWU010000052.1, read on the forward strand.
ACGACACACGTCACAGATTGCCAACGCATCCGTCTGGGTTCAGAGGAGGGGAGACATATCGACTTGCAGAGAATTACAGTCTAAAGGAGGGATGAGTGGTAGCTGTGATGGTGGCTTCAACTGGTGCTGATTGAGATTGGACCACGTCAACCCCCAACCCTAAAATGAAATTTTCGATGACAAATCGAATTTTCACTGCATCAACGCATCCAAAGAGAAAGTCCATTTAGCTGCATTGCCTGCCCATCGCACCATTCCATCTTGGACGGAGAGAAGCTGGTGAGCACGATCAATAAGAACTGTATCGCACACCCCATTATTTCCATCAGAATTCTTGAGGTCCAAGCAAACTGGCCCATCTCACTGATCCAGCCAGTGCCCATGGAAGCCACCGTTGCTTGGTGCCAGCGTCACCTTCTCGAGTCTTGTGACGCTGGCACTGACATCAATCACATCCCAAGCGGCTGACTCTGACAATTTTGAATTTTCATCCAGACCACGTTGCACGCCTTTTGCGAAAGATTCAGCACACTAGCACCACAGCTTGACCTACACAAGAGGACAATTGTCACGTGCCCAGCCAGGCCTTTGAGAGACAGACCAGCAGTCCCTGGCTTTACGACCATGTGAGATAGAATTGACCATATGATTTCGTCATAAATACCTTGATTTACTGACATGTTACAGCATGCTCAGTCTATGTCCATTTGATCTCATCAGCGAAAGGCTCCACCCATTGGGACGGAAAAAGAACTCGCGCTTCCCTAAAGCCAACACTATGGATTCCACCATGGCCCATGGCCCATGGGTGAAATCCATAGTCATGGGCCATGACCCATGTCATCACATGTTGTCAGTTGTTCAGTGTCACAGCTTTGTCTAGAATCAGGGACAATACAGTGGATGTGTATAAAGATAAATAGAGAGCAAGTCTGTTGAAGACGCGGTATTACACGGCTGATCCTAGTACGGAGGCGGTGACGGCAGATACGTGGTCGATCCCCACGACGGCGGTGCTTGGGATCGACGATCCACAATCTTCGTATCGCCATACAGCGGTGCCTCGCTTTGTTGTTGCTGCTCCCATGACGCGGACGATGGACTCGCGTTCGCATACGAATTTGAAGGGTATCCGTAATGTTCTTGCGCATGAACAGCTCGGTTTTGCCGAAGCACTTCCGTAAGACTCGGTAAGGTAGGTCGCTGAGTCGGTTGAAAGCGAGCTGAAGGAGGTGGCGAGGCCGTTTCTTCGGTGTCGCGTTTTCGCTTCTGCGGACTTGGTGTGGGAGGACTAGTGGCAAGTCGATGCTGAGGCAGAACTGCTGCTTGCACTTGCTGCTCTTCACGCTCGATACTCTCAATAAATGCTTCACGCAGTTGGGCCAAGTGGTTTTCTGCGTTTTGCTTGTGCGCGTCGAGCCCAGGCGTATCAGAAGGACACGGGTAATACGATCGTCGACCAATCTTGGGGTCGATTCGTACCCCAACAAATACCGAGCCAGGGATGAGTTTCTTGGACACACGCATGGGGTCACAGTGGAGCTGCTGCGCAATGTAGCCACGGAGTGTAGTGCCGTATTGGACGGGGAGAACACCCGAGAGGAAGTACTGGATGATGGCGGCAGCGTAGATCTCTTCCTCGTGGGTCCATTTACCACGACGCAGTGCGCCACTGAGAAGCGGATGCGGCGTCTCACGAGGATACGGATAGATGGATGCGACAGCGCGGGGGAGCTGCGTCGATTGTGACGCAAGTAAATGAAGAGCGGCCATGGTGCGTGTCTAGCGTAACGTCGATGAGTTACACTCTGTACGTGGTAGATTCCAAAGTGTGGATGCCTCACGATAAAATCCGGAAGAATGGGAAGAGGAGAGGAAAGAGACTGGAGGAGAGGGAGGAGAGTTGAGGTGGCCGGTCTCTGTCGCCAGCCGGGTTTCTCCACGTCCCCACTTTAGACGCCGTTAGCAAATCTCAGTGTTCCGATGATGGCCGACAATTGTGCAGTCGAGCTGGTGCGAGCAAATCAGTTGTTCCACCAGCCTCGTTTGAAGAACAGCTGACACACCTCGACCTAACTAACCCTTTGGATGAGACCCTGAGTTTAACGACATGCGAGCCTAAAACCTGTGGCACCAGTCATCGGAGGGACCCACGGAAGCCGAGATGACGACGTGGATGTTGCCAGCTCACAATCACCAGCATGGTGATTGTGAACAACTGTATACAATGTGGAGGCTGCGCCACGGCACCCACAAACACCAATACATGGTGTGAGCCACATGGCCCTTCGACGCTTTGCAATGCACGGACGGTTGAGTTGAGGTGTGGAGAATGTACGTTTCAACTCTGGGTCAAGAAAAAGGCCACGCTGTTTCAGTCGTCGGTTATATGGCCCTTGATCGCTAATGCACGGGATGACACCAGATCTGGTGTGTTGGGCAGTTGTTGGTAAAATACTCGTGGAAAACAACCACATCCTCTGTGGCAGCATGCCAATCTTGCGATCCCTCAACAACAAAGACCTCAGTCGAACCGGCTCAATTTTTTGTTTTCATCTAAAACACGTCTTGTGTAAACGTCTAAAATAACAAATTTCACAAAAATGGTGAATCCGACTTCAACATGAAGTGGACGGAACCAACGGCCACATGCCCAACGTCGCGTCTCACCATCGCCTCCCCCTCCTTTCTCACTTTCGCAACGACGACGCCATCCATGACCCACCATCTCGCGCCGCGGTTCCTCGTGAACGCAACATGCGCCAAGGAATTCCTCAGCGACAATCCCAAGCACACGACCATCGTCAATGCGCCGCTAGTGGACTTGAACCGTGGCTGTCATGCATGCAATCAGCTCACGCTCCGTCGAGACGTTGAAAAAAGCCGTGATTTCATCGTGGTCAACAGTAAGAAGTGGACCATGTTGTGTACAGGTGGCGTTGACGGTGAGATTCGTCGGTTCTTGCGGCCACCCCAACCGACGCATGGTCACGGCGACGTCAAAAGCGAAAAGAAGCTTCCCATGGCAATCACGTCACCCTAACAGTGCACACTTGACCTGTACCCACCGGAAATGGAGCTCTTGTACTGGGACCAAACCCAAGCCGCTGCGATCGAGTGTCGCCATTGCGCGTGTGGACATCCACTACGCATTCTCCACGAACTGCGCGAGTCCAAGACGGCGTCGGTGTCCGCCACGACGGGTGACATTGTGCGCAAAGCGATTCAGGACAACGCCATCCTGGACGAGGCCACACTCGCGTGGGTGCGTGGGTGCGTGGGCGTGTGGGTGTACTCTATTGGGATTTCTCACTAGATGGATGGACCGTTTGGCGCTGCCAGCCCACAAAACATCGTCTCCCGCCACACACGGACGACTTGCGCTCCCCGTCCACTGGTAATTACTGCGTGTGTCTCCGCAAGCACATGTCGACCACAGAAGTTGACGTCCACGTCTATGAGGTCAAGAAACGAGAAGACGCACGGACTGCCAGTGGCAACACCAAGACCACGCGACGAGCAGCCATTACGATTTCAATCGACAATGAAAGCGTTCGGCAAGCGTCGACGGATGGCTGAGGAGACCAAGGACGAGGATGAGGAGACCAGTCCAAATCAATCGGATTCGGATGCATCGGTTTCCTCAAGAGACAGCGTTGGACTGGTGACGATGACCGTCGACGACGGCGCGGGAGAGAGTCAGGAGAAAGTGGATACACAGCCAGAGACAGTCGTGACCCTATCTCCGGAAGTGGAAGGCTAACTTCAGTCGATGATGGAGAAGATTCTGGAGGAATGTTTGCGTCGTAAGCAGACGTAGGGTATTGATTGGTGTGAGTATTACCTTCTTCGCTTTCTACAACAACTCAATTTGTCGTAAAAACACATTTGTCC
>JAADWU010000053.1:0-23767 GCA_023336255.1 Pythium graminicola
TCGCTTTGCGCTACTCCCGAAGGCGTTTCCAACGGATTTTCGGCAGCGCCAGGGCTTCTTTCATGTGCTCCGTTGGCTCGAACAGCTCGATGAACCAGACACACTCGCGGTATTTCTCGAGGCTGTGGCGGCGTTCCACGCTCGCCCATCGGGGACTGACGAATCAAGTCCGGTCATGCGTACTGCGGATGCGTTGTTGGCTCATGTCCGACGCGTGGTGACGTGGGAAACGTGCGTCTTATCATCAAAGATGGCGCTGCAATGGGGACTCCTCGTCTTCCTTTCCCGTGCCAAAGCCACATCAACGCGCGTTGCGATCTCATGTGTCTGCCTTTCGATTCTTTCACTCATTTGCGCCAAGATGGCACAGTCCTGTCTCGTGGAAATGCTGGTCCAAGCCATGATACCATCAACGATCGGAGAGGCCAAACAAAAGGACCGCGCGGCGTTCATCGCGGTCTTTCTCGGATTGCTGTTTTGGGTGCGATTTGCTGCTACTGCGATCGTCAGTGGCGTCGTAGCACGCGCGTACCAGTCATTCTTTGGTGGATGGCCGCCAGCCCGATGGAGAGATGTGCCTCGCTACATTGGTTCCAAAGACTTTGCGCTCTCGACGCTGTTTTACGGCGTCGCCGGCGCGAGCATCATCGCCATTTCGTCTCGGTCACTGCGGTCACTGGCTGAGGCCGCGTACCACATTGAGAGTGTTGCGATGGCTGCCGCATTCATTCACTTTCTTGTGCATGAGCTCGGTCTCACAGCCGACGTGGCGCCGGTGACAACAGCAACGGTAGAGAAATCCAAACAAGCGTGACATGATGGTGTTATCGCGTGCATCAAATGTATTTGTGCAGACCACAAGGGTCTCTCTAAAGGACACGGTCGGCAGCCTTGAAACAAGGCAGTGGCCTTCCAATCGAGCTACAGGTCTCTGTTCTCTGTTTCTCTCTCTCTTCTTCCGCCTGTCTTCCACGTGACGATACCCTTCAACCCCGGTGCTTCCATTGACACAAACGCGAAGCGACAGACTTACTGGTTCTTCTTCTCCTCCTCTAGCTCTGCCGCCAGACGAGCCTTCAGCTCTGCGGCAGCCATGCGACGACCAAAGAACTTGAGCACCTCATCAATGAGAATTACCGGCAGGGAAAAGGCGAGCACAACGACCCATTCGTTGAAATCCAGCGGTGTCACACTGAACGTATCCGCGAGCACATCAACGTAGAGGATCACAAAGTGCATACCGAACGACACGAGCATGGCAATCAGCAAGTAGGGGTTTGCCCATGGTGGCATGGTGACGAGACTCGCGTCTTCCGACAACGCGTTGAGAGCGTTGAACATCTCGATGGCAACCAACACCGACAGCGAAAGCGTCGAGGCCGACCGCTTGCCCTCCGTGAAGTAACGGCACGGATCCGACGAGAAGTCCATTCCATCAAAGTTGTTCACCTTGAAGTCCTTCCATTCGTGACACTTGCTCCAGTTCGTGAGCTGGTGCCACGTGATCAATGTGTGGCCATCGTTTGAGCCTTCGTAGAACATGTACCAGTATGCAAAGGCCCCAACGCATGCAAAACCAACATAGATGCCGACCACCATGTAGCGGAAGAACACCCAGCGGTTGATCAACACGTCATCACTGCGACGAGGCGGGCGAGTCATGATATCCTTATCAGGCGGGTTGAAACCGAGAGCCGTCGCCGGTGGGCCATCCGTGACAAGGTTCACCCACAATAGCTGTACAGGAATGAGGCCTTCCGGGAGACCAAGCGCAGCCGTGAAGAAAATAGCCGCGACTTCACCGATGTTCGACGAGATGAGGTAGCGAATGAACGCCTGCATGTTGTTGTAAATCGCACGGCCCTCCTCCACAGCCGACACAATGGTCGCAAAGTTATCATCTGCCAACACCATGTCCGCAGCTTCCTTCGCGACTTCAGTACCTGTAATACCCATGGCAATACCGATATCAGCCTGCTTGAGGGCAGGTGCATCGTTGACGCCATCACCAGTCATGGCAGTCACTTCACCCTGTTGTTTAAGCATCTTGACGAGCTGCTGCTTGTGCTTTGGCTCCGTACGCGAGAAGACCATACCACCATGACCCATGAGGTACTGAACCTGCTTCTCCTTGGGCAACGCGAAGAACTCACCGCCCGTGAACGACTTGTGCGACACATCCTCCGTCTCCGAGAAGACACCAATTTTGCGACAAATGCTCTCAGCCGTAAGCTTGTTGTCACCCGTGATAACAATGACGCGGATACCAGCAGTGTGGCAGATCTCGATCATAGGGCGGACTTCCGGACGCGGAGGATCAAGCATGCTCGCAAGACCAACAAACGTCAAGCCCGACTCAATCGCGGCAAAGTTCTCCGTGTTTTCGAGTTGCTTGTGAGCAGCGTGGTGACGATCACCATCATACATGCCGAGGTCACCCAGTTCTTCCTTCTTGGCCATAGCCAAGCATCGAAGAGACTTACGAGCGAGGCTCGAGACCTGTGCGAGGAGAATCTGGCGACCATCCTTCGTGAGCGGCACGACAGTACCATTACCGAGCTGAATGTGGGTGCATCGGTCAATGACGCCCTCCGGGGCACCCTTGACAAACAGAACATTCTGGTTCGACATGGTCGAACGCGTCGATCGCTGGGCCGATTGCGTACCCTTTGTGCAAAGTACCGACATGGACTTACGGTCACGCGAGAACTCAAGAATCGCAAGCTTCTTGTGCTGCGACGCGTAGTACTCGTTGCAGAATTGCACCGCCTTAGCCGGGTTCGAGTTCTGTAGTGAAACAAACTCCGCTTGCTTGGCCGGATCCTCTGGGAAACCAATCTTCTCCACAAGCACCTTGAGCGCAGCTTCAGTTGGCTCACCAATGCGAACGTACTTGCCGTCGTTGTACTCAATCGCAGATTCGTTACAGAGCGAGGCAATCTTCGCGAGAGTTGTGACAGTTTTGTACTCGCCCAACGGCTTTCCGGTGATCTTGCCAATCGGCGCATACGTGTGACCTTCAACGTCGTAGGTGATGAGCTCCGTCTCTTTGTTGCCAGGATGCGAGAAAGTGATGCACGACATCTCGTTGGTCGTGAGTGTACCAGTCTTATCCGAGCAAATCACCGTCGTGCAACCAAGTGTCTCCACAGACGGGAGCTTGCGCACAATGGCGTTCTTCTTGGCCATCTTACGGGTACCCAAGGCCAAGCACGTCGTGATAACGGCTGGAAGACCTTCTGGGATCGCGGCCACAGCAAGCGCCACGGCAATCTTGAAGTAGTAGATGCAACCCTTGATAACCGAGCCGTACACTGGGTCAAAAAAGTTCTTGTAGTTGATGGCCCAGACGACAATACAGATCACGAGAATGACCTTCGAGAGCATCTCGCCAAACTCATCAAGCTTTTTCTTGAGTGGTGTGTCATCCTCGTCTTCCGCAGCTTCCTGCACGGATGCCTGAATCTTACCAATTTCCGTCTTCATACCAATCTCCGTGACAATACCGCGACCGAGACCGTTCACCACGACCGTCGTTGCGAAGAGCATGTTGGTCTTGGCTTGAATCACGTTCTCTGTGTTCTTCGGGAGCGCATCAATCTCTTTGTTCACCGACGTACTCTCGCCCGTCATCTGCGCCTGCTCGACACGAATGGCCGTTGTCTTCATCGAGATGAGACGCATGTCGGCTGGCACCTTATCACCCACACGAATCTCCACAATATCACCAGGGACAAGCTCACGCGCCGGAACCGTGACCATCTCGCCATGGCGGAGCACACGTGCATTCTCAGGCTGCAAGTCTTTAAGGGCATCAAGCGCCGCTTCGGCGTTGGACTCTTGCCACACACCGACAATCGCATTGAGGATAAGAATGACAAGAATCACCAACGGTTCGACAAACGCCGCAATGCCTTCTTCTTCGTGACCACCTTCAAAGTACGCAAGTGCAAACGACACAGCAGCGGCCGCCAACAAAATCTTGACGAGTGCATCGTCAAACTGTTCGAGTACAAGTTTCCACAGCGGTGTGGCTTCTTCCTTGTCGAGTTCGTTATAACCGTAGACCGCGCGTTGTTTGGCAACAGCGGCGTCGTCAAGACCACGGTCTTCGCTCACGTTAAAGTGCTTGAGCACAGCCGCGGGCGTCTCCACCTCAAAGCGGAACGCGTCGCTAGACATTTTCCTAAAGATTATTCCGCAGGCTTCCGTCCCCCACGGCCGTTTTCTCTTGTGTGCACCTTTGGCTGCCTCCAAAGACAACGAAGATTTTGAATTGAACCTCTGACATACTGCAATTCAATTGCAATTCAAAATTGAATCGTGGTTCAGGTACACGTGGCACATCGTGCGACGGTTCTAGAACTTCAAGATCAACCCATCAACCCATCAGCCCAAGCGGAACTACTCCAGTAGTTGTGATTGACACGAATCCTCGTGTCTTCCGAGAGGCTTGACAGCGACATGACAATGAAAATACTCACTACAGGTATTCTCCTACTGCAGGGAGGAGAACAGCGACACCATTCACATACCTAGCGCCAACAGCAAGGTGGATGCGAGAACACTTCGACGAATAGACTCTTTTGATTGGTCAAAATTACCTCTGCTCACATTTCGCACATCTGCGGTACGATTGTACTCACTTCGCGACACTCTGCTTCGTAATTACGCCTCCTTCGCAGCTGCGGCAACTTTTGCTCTCAGTATGGTACCTGCCGGCACTCTGCCCACATCATCTCCATGGTCTGTGTGTGACCCAGAGCCAGAAAGCGTCTCTGGGTTGGTCAACGATCCATTGGGATGGAATATTCCGTATCCGGATGATCGTATCCACCAGCCGTCTTCGAAGATCGAAACAATGGACTGAGGTTGCTTTAGCATGACGCTAATGCAGCTCTCCGTCTCAGTTTGCTCGGTTCTTCGTGCCACTGGCCCCACTGAACGAAAGGCACGATGTGTTCTCTGTTCTGTACCTAGTGCATCGCGAAAACTGCTGGGGTTGGGTTTCTTCGAAATTTCGTCGCATATGTGATAAGAGGTTTTGTTGAGACGTTATACTGTGAGGCAGTACCTGATCCAAACAAAGAATTCATTTTCACAGGTAGATCGTCGAAACCGTTGGTCTGAAATTTGCCCGTTTTCTCAACATGGCTCAGTGAAACTTCGTAGCGAGTGCACAGAGCGGGAAGCTCTCGGCTGCCGCGTCGCCTGGCGTCAGTGTAAACCTTACGTTGGCCAAGCCACGTCCATCCTCGCACTGCTCGCTCGTGTCGCTGTTCCGTGACACCATCAGTTCCCAAATCTCTGTCTATCACAATGAACGTCGACGCACGCGAGTATGTGGTCTACAATGGGCGTCTTCAGCGCGTCCGCAGCACACGACCCACCACCACTAAACCCTTTGACGACATGAGCCGACTGCGGAAACTCACGTCATTCAAGTACCTAGGACACAAGATGCGTTCGTGGCTACATAAGGACGCACGCGACACCATTGCATCCACCGATGATCAAGATGATTTGGATTTCTCAATTATGCACGAAATCATTGGGTTCGACGAACTCATGGCTGAACCTGTCAAGTCCTCGTACGATTTCAGTGATCGACGGTCGAGTATCACAACAACACGCACGTCCGACTCTGAACCTTCGTACTTTTCTCAGTCGTTTATCAACGACGATGCAAGTTTTATGAACCTACGAAAGATCAAGGTTGGTGTACAAACTGCAACAAGTGTTTTCAGCGGCAGTTGAGTCACTATGACATGTACTGTGGACTCGACTGCAAGACGGCCCATCGCATCCGATTGTCTACGTAATTCTATGATTCGTTCTTCCGACTCGGCGTCTCGGTCGTGCGTCGACTGTCTGTCTGCTTTGCTCGAAGGGAAGCCAAGTAGTGGAGTCCAGTTGCTGACCCGACGAACGTCGTTTATTAATTGTGCCCTTTCGACGGCACACGCCACCCGTGGCATGACCGCAGACGCTATTGTTCCTGTATACAGCAGTGTCACCATCGACCTACCACTGTCGATACAACGAGTAGCATATAAACGATGAAGAATATAACATCGTGTTCATGACTTCAAAATCATGTTGTACCCTCATGAAATCTTTGGTGGCTGTATCGTCGGGTTGCTCACACATTATGCCCTCCAAAACCTAAATCGACTGACAAATCGAATCTACATAGTGCCTTGATATCCCTCCCAAAACGTATAAAATGATTGTGCCTTTGTGGGGGAACAGAGTCCAACATCGAAGCACGCGACAAGCAAGCCACGCGACCAAAGCGAGTTCCGCACTATCAATCCCACGGACGACGCATCGCCAGTACCGATAGACTAGAACCTAAAGAGAAAGAGAAATGGTAGCCGCCAACAAAATCATCGTGTGCGACAACGGCACCGGCGTACGTTCTCGCTTCCCACTCGTTCCCTCGCTTCAACCTGACGACTGATGTTTCTCTCCATGACAGTTTGTCAAGGCCGGCTTTGCCGGTGAGAACTTTCCGAAATGTATCTTCCCATCACTTGTTGGCCGTCCGATCCTGCGTGCGGAAGAAGCCGTGCAAAAGGATATTCTGCTCAAGGTAGGAACATTCGAAAGAGAACGAGCAAGACCATGAGACTGACGGTTGTGTTCGATAGGATATCATGTTTGGTGACGAAGCCGCTGCCGTGCGCTCGAACCTCGAGATTTCGTACCCCGTTGAGAACGGTATTGTGAAGAACTGGGACGATATGGAAAAGCTATGGGACTACACGTTTCATGAGCGACTGGAGATCAAGCCATCGGCCGGCCACCGCATTCTCCTCACTGAACCGCCGCTTAACCCCAAGCGTAACCGTGAGCGCCTCGTCGAGACCATGTTTGAGAAGTACGGTTTTGAAGGCACAAACGTCACGACACAGGCCATGTTGACGCTGTACGCGCAGGGTACGGTCACGGGCGTCGTGATTGATACGGGTGATGGTGTCACGCACATTGTGCCAGTGTACGAAGGCTACGTTCCGCAGCATCTAATCTGTCGTTTGGACGTTGCGGGTCGACACATTACGCAGTACTTGATCAAGTTGCTATTGCTGCGTGGCTACGCATTCAATCGTACGGCCGACTTTGAGACCGTCCGTCAGATTAAGGAGAAGCACTGCTACGTTGCGTACGAGCCACAAGCCGAGCGAAAACTTGCGTTGGAGACGACGGTCTTGGAAGAAACCTACGAACTGCCTGATGGTCGTATCATTCGTCTCGGTCGGGAGCGTTTTGAGGCTCCCGAGGCGTTGTTCAACCCTGGCTTGATCGATGTCGAAGGTGCAGGCATGAGTGACATGGTGTTTGATATGTGCATGAAAGCCGATATCGATTTGCGCACTGAGTTCTTCAAGAACATTGTGTTGTCGGGTGGTTCAAGTATGTATCCTGGCCTTCCCAGTCGTCTTGAGAAGGACATTAAGGACCGCTACTTGACGGATGTGCTCAAGGGCGACAAGTCACGTCTCAGCAAATTCCGCTTGCGCATCAACGACCCACCGCGTCGTAAGCACCTTGTGTTTTTGGGTGGCAGTGTCCTCGCCGATGTGATGAAGGACAATGATGAGTTCTGGATCCTCAAGCGCGAGTATGAAGAGCAAGGCGCACGCTGCCTCGACAAGCTCAAGCACTAAAATGGCGAGTTGAAGTTGTAGCTGCTGCTAAGTACGGTTACTATCACTAAGTACGCCTGATGAAAGTTTTGTTGTTGCTTCCAAAATCCAAAATGGCGCGGTTGCCATACGTCGAACATGTCGATCGTGCGCATTTCCCAGAGAAGCTGGCGACGCTGCGCGACGTCCTTCAACACGCGTCGTTTGTGGCGCTCGATACAGAACTGAGCGGCCTCTCTGCACAACTGTACGATTTCTAGAACCATCGCTAGGGAAACCAACAAACTCATGCTTGTACCACAGGGAGAAATCGAGCCTCATGGACTCGATCGCGCAACGTTATGGGCAAATGAAAGAGAGCGCACAATCTTTTACGATCGTGCAGTTTGGGCTCAGTTGCTTCACGTGGCGTGCCGACGAGCGCGTGTTTGACGTGTGGACGTTCCAATTTCCCATCTTTCCCCTCTTTCACGAAGGGCATCACAATGAACTTCCCGACCGCAGTTTCCTCGTTCAGGCACAGTGTCTCACGTACATTCGCAACCATGGCTTTGATTTGAATACGTGGGTTGATGGCGGCATTGGGTATTTGTCCCACGAAGAACAGAAACAAGTGGCATCGCTGCTCCAACGGCCGCTGCGAGAAGACGTTGTGGCCAAGTTCCGAGGTGATACATCCACCGCCATTCGCACCACTGAGAACGATCGCTTCCTCGAGGATATGCGTCAACGCATCCAGGCAATACGCGATCTCAAGCCCAAGACGGACAACAAGGCTTCGTCTGAGCAGCATGTGATTGGATTTCTACGCGAGCAGATCAAGGTCGTTCGTCCAGTACTGCATCACGACGGTGCTGATGTCGTTCGAAAGGTCTTTGTCACCGAACCACAAGCGCCTTTCCGGCGCAGTGCCCTCATTGCACTTGTCAATAAGGAGTTTCCGGACGTCGTCATCCTCGACTGTCCGGCAGACAATGATAGTGATCCAGAGGTGAAAGCGAGTCCATGGAAAAGACGTCTGCGGCTTGTTGCAATTCATGATACAGATGAGAAAGCGGCATTTGAAGATGCGCATGCCAAGATCATCCAGGAAGAACATGACCAACGCAATCTCTCGCTGGTAGGATTCACGGCGGTGTTCGATGTGCTCACGAACACGGGGCGTCGGATTCCTCTCGTCGGTCACAACATGCTCTTGGATATGATGCAGTGCTTCGTCAAATTTCATGCGCCACTGCCGGATTCTTGTTCACGATTTCTCTTTGAACTGAACAAGTGGCTGAGTAATGTGACGGTGTTTGATACGAAGGTACTGATTGAGCACGCCATGGAGCATTTCGATGTGTTTGGTGAACGTCTGGAACACTCCGCATTGGAATATGTCTTCGAATGTGTCTCAAAGGATCCTTTCCATGGGCCACCAACGCGTGATGCGATATCGTGCCCCTCAACAGCGACGACCGAAACACCGCTGAGTGCACATCAAGCCGGATATGACGCGTATATGACCGGAATCGTCTTTTTGCGTGCGTGCTCGGGGCTTGGTGTGCCCAATGAAGCTATAGCGGATATTGGATCTCTACATTCACATCCAAAATACAACACTCGGTGGCAAGAAACCATGCTTCAGCTTCAAAATACCCTCAAACTAACGCAGTTACTACCTCCTGTGGAGCTCAAAATTCCAGGACCGTTCCCCAATGAAATCCCCATGCCAAGTCGCGAACGGTTTCTGCGTGTCGAGCTCACTCGTGCATGGCTCCCAAAGTTAAAGACCCATCATATTCAGCACTGTATTGCATGGGCTTTGAACATTCGCGCGACGAAGAGCATCAAGGTCCGCTACGAAAGCAGAACCAGCGTTTTTGTTCAACTCCCGAGCAAAGATCAAGCGAACGAACTCCTCAAGATACGCGTCGAGTGCAAAGAAACTCATGGTTCGGAAAGAGATCCTCTCCCGTCACTTGGATGTGTTGAGCTCACTCAAGTTGAGAAGAGCAAACCAAACTCGAGCAATGATGAAGAATCAAATGAGCCAAAACGCAAGCGACCAAAAGTTGAGGCAAATGATGAGGGAGATAAAAGTTACTAGTAGTATTGCATATGAAGCTAGAATATATTGATGAAGACACGGCCGACGATCTCGCGTGTCACTTTACTCCAATTTATCTCTTGACGCCCTTGTTCTCTTCCTTGGCAAAGAGATCATCGTACTGACGTGACTGGTTGATCGGGTTACGGTCGTAGTTGGCAAACTTGAAGCGCTTGGAACGCCACTCGGTGCCATCCACTTCATTGTACGACATCGCATTACGACGCTTGTCCTTGTTAAGACGAACGTCTGGACTCTTGCGGATCGCATGCACCGCTGTGATCGTGAGACCGACAGCCGCGACAGCAGCACAGGCCAGCACCGGGAACGTGCCCGCGTCGGTCATCCAGAGGCGGAAGACGCTCATGTTGGTGCGTCTCTTGGCAGCAGCGGCGTGCATGGTGGGGCGAATTGGCTGGAAGGAAGTGACAAACTGTGCGCGAATCGCGAAGTGAGGTCTCAGAAAACGAGCTTTCCATTCGTGTGATATCATTCATTATCGGAGACCATCGGGGTGACTTTGTCCGATATTCAAATCAAGATAATCCAACGTCTTCATGTCACCCAGCAAGTGATCGAAGTCGTCCATCATCTGATCGGTCAGTCGCATGTGGTAGGTTATGTAACATGGCTACATTCGTCTCCAAACATCAGCTGATTCGACAACTTATAAAGCGCTTTTGCAGTGGCGTTGTCTTTCGAGGAGCAGCGACTAGAGATAAAGTCATTCTCATACCTTCATACCACTACATAGTAGTGATTTCACCTGAGCGTCATAATGACACCTACTACTACTTGTACAAGCTCAACATCTTCAGCTGCGCGCTGTGGTATAGTTTCCTCGGCGTAATAAAAGCCTTGAATACCATTGGTATCCTGGTGTAAAAGAACATGAGGACACTCATCGACAGAACCCACTCAATCCGTTTGTTTCATTGATGTGGTTATCATGCATGCAGTAATACAACAATATACTGAGAAGAAACGTAGTGATCCAAACTCACTCTCGTGTGCTTTTGGCTCGCCATTTATCTCTTGACGCCCTGGTTCTCCGGCTTGTGGTAGAGCTGGTCGTATTGTTTTGACTGGTTGATCGGGTTACGATCGTAGTTGGCAAACTTGAAGCGGTTTTGACGCCACACGACACCTTCGCTATCGTTGTACGACATGGCATTACGACGCTTGTCCTTGTCAATACGCACATCCGGGTTCTTGCGGATGGCGTGGTACGCCGTGATCGAGCAGCCAATGGCACCAACCGTCGCGCAAAAAAGCACAGGGAACGTGCCAGCATCCGTCAACCAGAGACGGAAGACGCCCATGTTGGAACGCGAAACGACTTTCTTGGCGGCGGCGCTCATGACGAAGGAGGAGACTTGATGGACTTGACCGATGGCAGGCGAAAGCTGCAATGACCGCCCATTGCCACCGACCTCTTGGGGAGATCAGTGGAGCTTCCTATACTCAACGGAAGACACTGGGATGGAAATCTCTCCATACTCAGGGCAAAGTATTTGTGAGCTCGACGATCTTCATGCGCCAGAGACACACGATGGCGTAGTGTTTTTCTGCGACGGTTCGGAAAGAAGGATGCGCGACGTTCCGAATGACACAAAAGTTTATACCCATTAACTAAAATGTGTGAGGTGATCATAGCTTTTGTGGAATACAGTACGAGCTTCAAGTGCTAGAGCTCACGCAACTTCAACGTCACCGCCAGAATGAAGCAGAATCCGCCAATGCGTCCGAGTGCGGCGTGTGTCCATGTGTTCGGAGCGTCGATCGCCTCAAGTGTCGTGGGCTTTGAGTGGCGGCAGACGACGAGGACGTGGAGCCACTGACGAGGACGTGGAGCCACTAACGAGGAGCTCCGTCTCGATGACGCACTGGGTCAGGGGCTACGAGAGCGCATCACTACCGCTGCCGTGCTCTACAACGGCGTCAACTGCGTCCGACAGGGACACGATCGCATGATGTAGCGAATGCGAAAATGAAGTGTCACTGGAGGGCACTGCACAACGGAAGTTTGGGATTGGAGACGGTGGGTATGAGAATGATTGGATCAGAGTCACCCAGCAAGCCACTGTCTATGATGGACGACTGCGATCGCGTGGCGACTCTCGATCACAGTCGTCCATCATAAGAATGACTCAAAAAGCCACGTTGTAAACTAGGTACGAGGAGGAATAGTGCGATTGCTGAGGCTCGTAGGCGACCGTCATTCTATTTAACTTTTGTGGGGACGTTTTGGACTTGGAGACCTTCACGACTAGCGTAGGTCGATCGGATGAACTAGGATGGACAAACTCAAGCCATGGGGACAAAGGCACGAAGTGGCGTTGCATTGGTGAGTCGCCAATGGCGACTTCGGGCTTGTCGAAAGTGTATCATAATTCGGTTGTGTGAATTCTAATTCGCAGAGAGTCAGACCACGTAGCTGGAATCAGATATGGATACTAAAATTACAAAACTAGACTTCGCACTGATCCTGACAAACTGGCCAAAATGACACGAGAGGCAATCGTCATGGGGCGTTCGCGTCGCTGTTGTGTCCGTCGACGGACGCTCCAGTTCTCTCCACCGCGCTCACTGATGCTACTCATTCTCTTCTGTCTGCTGGCGTTTTCTCTATGCGAAGCCAACGATGGGACACTCGTGATTCATCGCCGACGCGAGTGTACCATGGACACACTCGCGCGCACGGCATTTGCCGACGTCGCCGCCAACGACTCGTTTTTCGACGCTTCCTCCGACGCCTCATCTGTTAGTTGGACGCGTATCGACACGTGTGGCGCCGTCGCTTCGGCCGACTGTGTGAGCGGGCCGAACGTCGCCGTAGCCAATGGCCACCTCGTTCTCTCGGCGTCACCCTCCATAGGCGGCGCGCGTGTGTCGGCGACGATCCCACACGTTTCCTTCAATGTGACAACACGTCTACGTATTCATGCGTCGTTTCATGTCAATACGGTATTGCATGCTTCTACGTCTCTCTGTCTATACCACTCTCATAAATTCCTTCTTCTTGTAGACCGATGCGACGATTGCTTTGACGCTGCCGCTTCGCCACGGCGTTGCCGTGGTCTCCTTGAGCTTGTTGACGTCACCATCGGTACTTCGTCTATCGTCCCCCACGTACAATTGGACCGTCGACGTCCCACCGCCTTGTCCATTGACTTCCAACACGAAACTCCACATCGTCGACCTGGAATGGACACCCGATCGCTGGCTCCGTTGGCACTGGAACGGTCATTTGCTCCGAGAGACACGATTTCCCAAACGCGACGTCACGACTAAACGTCAGGCCACCGTCCGCGTGGATCTGTCGGTTGTCGCCAAAGCGTCCGGGAGTTTTCGGATCAAAACTCTCGAAGTGCAGCGTGTGAGTCCAGGCCAAGACGAAGGTGTGTGTCGCCCGCGAGTGCTCAGTCCCGATGCCAACTGTCGCCACCACACGCGTACGTTTCTGTGACTTGATCTAGATCGATCTGGTGCTGATTGGAGTTTACCATGTAGATTTCGAACCACGTCTCGGGGCCGATCAGGGATACCTCTCGCTGGCGCAAATCTACGAGTTTGTCCGCACTGCACCATCGCGATTCCCATCGTCGTTTGCGACAGTCGAAGAAATTGGTGTGTCCATGCAGAACCGTTCGCTTCTTGCGCTGTGTATCGGCGCGTGCACGCGAGCAGACGTCCCACAGACGCTGTTCACAGGCATGCACCACTCCCGGGAGCCCATTTCAATGATGAACCTCGTCTACACGATCGATCTCCTGGCGCTCGATGTGGCCAACGGTGTCCGTGACACGCTCGCCCTCTTGCTCTCGCGGCAACTCTGGTTTGTGCTGGTCGTGAATCCCGATGGCTATGCGCGGAACGAAGAACATGAGACTTGGGCACATCAACAATCGGGGCAGCGCAAGAACGCGCGCGGTGGATGTGAACGCAACCCTTCAGACAGTGGTGTTGACCTCAATCGCAATTACGACGTGTGCTTTAACCAAGACAACGTTGGCAGCAGCACGGACCCGTGTGGCGAAGACTTTCGTGGCCCCGCGCCGTTCTCTGAGCCCGAGACACTAGCGATCAAGCGGTTTGTTGAGAAACCAACGTCCCACTTTTCCACGTCTCTCAATTATCATTCGTTTGGTCGGTACTTCAACGTGCCGTTTGCTTGTCAAGCCCTCGACACCCCGCAGGGCACGAACAGTACGATCTTCGAGAACTGGGCCAAGGAAATGACTCGGTACAACCGCTTTCAGTACGGTCAGCCGTGGAAAGACAGCAATCTCTACTCGGTCAACGGCGAGACAAGCGATTGGCTCTGGCTCAAGCACGGAATCTTCGCCATGTCTCCCGAAGTTGGGCCGGCGTTTTCCACACGCGTCGACCTAGGCTTTTGGCCTACACGTGACGAAGTCCCAGCGTTGGCCGTCGAACTCCACTACTCGAACCTCGTAGCGGCGCGACTCGCGGGGCCGCGGTACGATGTTGTCGTGACCAACGTCACGCGTCAACTTGTGACGGAACAATCCGATGAAGCACTCCTACAGGTAGAAATTGAGGTCCAAAACCACGGTCTACGCGTGGCTGGCGATGTCGACATCGTCTTCACGACCGCTCTCGCAGACACCAACGCGTCCACGACATTTACGACCACGATAACAATTCCTGCTATGGACGTAGGAACTATTGAGAACAAACCACCGACGGTCGCAACACGCGTCCTCGCGATTCCAGAGGTTGCTGTCATCCACATTGTCGTGCGTGACTCGTTGTCCTGCCAATACATTCGACTGACGACTCAACGCCAGTCACGTAGGGCCCGTCAAGCAACCATTCAGCAGTGGGACGCCGTGGAGCTACCGCTGTGTGGATTTTGTCGAAGCATTGGACGGGATACAAAACAACTTGCGGTACTGGGTGATGCTCCCACGCTTTGTCCGTCGATGGATGACTTGGTCAATGCCGAAGGATTGTCTCGCGCTCAGGCGACCCGACTCAAGACCCTTGACGTCTCGCTTTCGGTGGATTCAGCGACGGAAAACAGAGAAGGGACAACGGTACCAGTGGTAGCCACACCGTCGCCTCAGCCCGTGCAACCATCTGCGACGCCAACCGCCCCGACACGGTCGGAGTCGTCCCGACCACCCCACTCTGGCACTACTTCGCCAAGTGATCCCGATACAACCAGTGCTCAGAAGCCAACAACGGCTGTGCCGTCGGCTACTCAACCATTGGAAGACACGGCGAGCGCGGCTGCCAAGAGCTCCACTGTCTCATCGAATTTCGCCTCGTTTGCGACGGTCCCTGTGGTCGTTGGGCTGTTGGCTGTGGTAGTGATTGTTTTGTTGCTTGTGGTTCGTCGACGCCGCCAGCTCAAGACAGCCACGAGTAACAAGGGGACCAAACCAGGCAAACGCAAGACGTACGTCAAGGTTGTCAATGACGAAGCGGAGGCCGAACAACTTGAAGATGAGAAAAACAACGACCTCGAGACTCCAGTTCGTCGAA
The DNA here is from genome assembly GCA_023336255.1 of Pythium graminicola. NCBI lineage: Eukaryota > Oomycota > Peronosporomycetes > Pythiales > Pythiaceae > Pythium > Pythium graminicola. The sequence continues at coordinate 15,256 of JAADWU010000053.1, forward strand.
ATCCGCGTCACGATGACAGTGACGACGAGGATGCTGAGTACGGTCGCCGTCGCAACCCTAATGCGTCACGACCACGAGGACCAAGTGATGAGGACGTGATGGTGTAGATGTAGATATCGTGCCCATAGAGACAAATTGTTGATGTGCGTTTCCAGTGCTCCCATCGCCTGGAATTCTCTTTTGATTCATTTTATCTAAGTTTTCTTAGGGTCTGGTATCCCCCACCACATCAAAAATGCTGTCCCATGCTAATCCCCAGGTCGCTAACACGTCTTCTTTCTCATGGGAAAGGTGCTGGAGCTTGCTACGCAAGTACAACTGGATCTTGTCCCGCAACGGCTCAACTGGCGTGAGCATCTGAGCTGTGAGCGGTTCACGCGTGAACGGATCGACGCGGTTGGTCGATAGCAAATGGCGCTCAATCACAGCACGGTCGACAATGTTACCTGATGGTAGTCGCACTGGGTCGGTCATGATGGTACTAAGTAATGGGTCCAAGAACTCTTCTGGAATGTCCGACAGCAACTCGTCCATCGACGCTTGCAGAGACACCATGTCTTGACAGCGCTGCAACACGTCCATATACAATGCCATCCACGCGAGACCAACATACTCATAATCTTGGTCGTTGTCTCTTCCCCGTAGATGGTTCTCGGTGCTCTGACGTAATAGAAACTGGCATCCACTCAAAAAGGCTTCGTAGTCAAATCGCCCGTCCGTCGCGAGGGCCGACACAAATCGATTGCTAAGCTGACGAGCCAGTTGTCTCTTGACCTTCCGTCCTCGAGGCGGAACAGCGTTGCTCACGCCTGCACTGTCTGGCACCATCGTCGTTAGAGCTTCAGCTGATTGTTGCTCCAGCAGTGCAAGCGCGTCGTTCTCGTCAATGCCATCGTTACTGTCGACCGCTAGACCCACGTCCTTTGACAACGAGTGCATTGTCTGCGAAACATCAGTCTCACGGCACTCAAACGCATCGTCAGTATCCGCTCCAAGGTAGCGGGCAGACTCCATGCGTACGACCGCATTGTTCAGCGTCCAACGATTGTGAACTTCAACATCACCAATGAAACGCAGCATAGTGTTGCCGCTTTCCTGGACGAGGTTCCAAAACTGGGACGGTGACGCTGACTTCTCCGCGCTATCGGATCCCACTGCTGCACAACGTGTCACAAGGAACACGAGATGGGCAAACACACGCTTGCTGTCTTGAAGATGATGCCATGTAAATCCCAATGTTTCGGCCTTGAATTCGGCAACAAGACTTGACATCAGGAAACTCAATGTTCGCGCACACTGATCGGAAAGCTCCGGCTTGAGCATGGCTCGTTTGAGTTGTGTGTTGTCGGCCATCCATGAAAGGAGTTCAAGTACCTCAACAAGCATCCGCATTGAAATACGCAAATGCTTCGAGTGCAAGGCAATGTATCCTTCCAACATGGACGGTCGGAACGGCAACTGCACTTGGCGCCCCTCGAGTAAAGCTTCTCGAATATCAGCAAGCTGAACGAGGACGCCGACCTTGGCATTTCCCTCCTCAAACAACTTGGCAGCATCACCCCACAGTCCAGAGATCACCATACTCACTTGGTTGGCGATGTGGGACTCAACAAGTGTGTCGTTTCCGGTATCACCTCCTGCAACCACATGCTCAGGGTTCCGATTCTTCATTCGAAAAGCTCGCGCGAGAGTCGAACGCTGATTCGAAAATTGCCACATGAACCGAAGCAGCAGAACAGTCGTCACACGGATCGATAGGAATCCCCACAGTAAATGGTCACCGCTGCCTGCGTTGTTGTTGAAGACGAGGCCGTTGTTCCGGATGTGGTAGCTCTCCATATCCTCGTGGAACTGAAGGACAGCCTGCACTGCGAAATCGCGAAGGACAGCACACTGCTTAAAAACTTTCCGCAAAGTGCCAACCAAAGTGCTGCTCTTCGCGTAAAAGGAGACAAGTGACGACAAAGCCTTGGCAGCTTGGACCCGCAAATGTGGATTCTTTGTGCACTTTCGGGTTGCAAGAAGCTGTACCAACATCACCAGCAATGGTTCAAGGAGTTTGGTTGGGTTGGTCGTACTTGCCATCGCACTTTGGTAGTCAATACCGCCGCCAATCCCGCCGTCACTGCTACTGTTTGTCCCATCCAATGTGAGAACGTGCACAATGTCGCACACATCGAAGAAAAAGTGCTGTGGAAATGAGCTGAAGGTTCTGGAAAATTGTGTGACGATTCTCTTGAAGGGGTTTTGTGTGGGCGACGCCAACTCCAAAAGCCACCGGCACGTTCTAGAGTAGAACGTCAGCCAGTCAATCACATTTGAAGTCTCCAGCAGATGCATTTCGGCCATCAAACGTGTCGCACCAAGATCAGCAAGACGAGCTTGGCTTGCTGCGTAGTGGGCAGATAGCTTGGGTGGCCGACGCCCACTGGTTCTTGCAATCTCCTTCCCGTGTTTGACGCGTTGTTCTTCACAAGCACAAAATGACCGAAGCTCATGCATCTCCTTCACGGTTGTCAATAATTTTGTCAGCGACGTCAATGGTCCGATGTGGAGAGCCTCGATTGTGATGTACATGATCTCCGTCTCAGTGGTGAATCGTTCGCGAGGATACACACACGCTGGATACACCAACCCACGGCTGTGGAGTCCAGGACGACAAGGATTGAAAGTCTGGCGCCATGGTCGGGGGATTGCCATATAGATATGCCCAGGCAAGTGCATCCGATTTGGATTGTGGTGTTGCTCTTCGTGCGTGAGACAAGTTGGACATATCAGACGCGGGTCGAGACAATTTGAGCACCGATAGTAGATATCAAACTGATCAAGTTGTGCAGCACACTCGAAACACATCATCTCTTCACCAATTGTAACGGCAGACTCTGACGCCGTGTAGAGTAGTTTCGACTTGTCAAACTCCACTGGAACATAGTGGTTCGCTGCAATGAGTGGCATGGGCATGTCCAGTCGCAAGAAGACGTGGTCGGTACAATGAAACAGGTCCGGATCTGCGGCTCTTTCGATTTCTTGTTCGGCTTCGCTCATAATTGGCCTCTTCGCAAAGTTCTCATAGCAACGTGCACAAATATCTGCATCTTCACAGACCGCGCACTTATATCGCAATCCTTCAAAATCTGCGCCGTGGCAAAAATCACAGAGGACGCCGAAGTGCTTTGGGATAGACGGATAAAAGTACTCCTTCAACATGTATCGTCCTGCTTGGCGTTGCGACAACGCGTGCACATCTGCCTCTTGTACTCGTCGATCGTCAGCAGCGCTTATCTCTTGTTCATTATCGGATGTCTTGCTTCGTAGTGGTTCGACTTTAAAGTGGTAAACACGTTGTGGAACGTAACTTTGGTGGTATACAGTCTGAATCAAATGAGATCTTGACTCAAGTACAGGGAGAATGACGTGTACGAGTGCCGAACTCATGTTGATCAGGATGCCGTCATAGAGATCATCAGTATTCTGTCCTGAAGTACGCGTTACCCGGAAGCAGACAACGGTTGTTGCCAAGTACGTGATCAATGCGTCCACAACGAAAGGGTCCTGAGTGTCGTCGGCAAGAATTGAATCGAATAGTTGATGAAGCATCGGGCGAAGTTGTTTATACCCTTCGAACCATTGTAATGTGAGTGCTGTTGAGGTTCCATCGCGTCGTCCTTCTTGAGTCAAGTTGATCTCACCCGGTTCGTCACTCATGCTTGTCCACCACATCAATGGACCAAAGAATGTGTACAGTCGAAGTTTGGCACTGGAAATGAATATAGGGAGCCACATCTCGGGCTCTTTTTCAATAAGAGCACGAGGAAAATCGGGTATCGAGAACAGATCCAGCACCGTCTGCATCATGGGGACCATTTCCTGTGAGCGATACTGGAGCAAGTCTTGCAATCTTCCGCGTGCTGCAATGGCAAAGTGCGGCACAAGTGACGTGAACAGCGTCCTGTCTAGTTTAAGAAGGTGTCGTGCGACTAGTGGAATAAACCGGTGCGTTTCCAACGTTTCCTTGACTCGGAACAGCTCTTGACGTAAAGCAATTTCTTCAAGTTCCATTGTCGAGTTGGGGATGCGCGTGAAGCACTCACGACACAGTGTGTAGTTGCATGGGGTACAATGAAAAACAAGGGTGGGGACCGTCGCACCGTGGGTCTCCCACGTTCGTGAGCACTTGGAACAGGACCATCTTGGCGTCGTTCGAAAAAGCCGTTGGGCCGTCGAGGCACAGAGTTTGTGCTCATGAAAAGGGTGGAACGATCCAACTGGTGTGCAAAATTGGAGCACAATGTTCACAATTTGTGCTGCACAGTGCGAATTTCGGTCGGTCGTCTCGTTGTCGTCGTCCATCAATTGTGGGGCGTGACACCACTCGTTCACGAGTTCGACGCCAACGGCACCAATAGCTTCTTCCACGGCCACCAACAATTCTTGAAATTCACTGTTAGACTCCTTGTCTCGATCCACGGTCTTGGTCCACATAGACAGACTCTGAAGGATCCGTACGAGGGCTTCAACGAGCAAATCATGGACGGCTTGTTCTTCGGCCTTCACGTCATCGTGATCTCCACTATTCTCTGTACTCAATGTTCCTGTAACCATTGGGTCGGACGCCACCGACCCACTCTGCTGAAGACGACGTTTGCGAGTTCTACGCTGATTCACAGCCGCGACGCTCTGTTGTTTGATCTCTCGCCACCATTGCGTCGCATCCACGCGCAACGGCTCGTTCGGTTCGTACGTAATCGCACTCGAGAGTGCATGGACACGCAGCAATGCGGTTGCCAGGCGTTGCTGACGCTGAAACGTCGTCCAGAAGCGCGGAGACTCCGTTGATGGAGTTATCGGGTGAGCGGCAAGGCGTTCCCATGCGAACATTATCCACTGATGGGGCGAGTGACGGGGCGTTCAAGAGCCCAAGCACTGCTGATTCGATCTAAACACACCAAAACCTCGCTGCTGTGCGGAGAGACGTAGAACGTCGCGTGCTCTTCTCTCGTTTCTTTCGCCGCGTGCACGACAGCGAGACTTGACCACTGCGTGACACCGGCGGCTAGTTTTCCGACGGACAAAACGTGATGGGGACAAGAAAAGGACCGACTGCAAAAGCTGAGTCTGTACTGTACTCCCTCTAGATTCATATATCAAACCTGTATTATTAAATGAAAGAGAGTTCTTCGCGCTACTTAAGCGTTACTTTCGACAACCCTTGACTCACTCATCCCAAAAAAAGGCGAACCCACGTGGATTCACAATCAAGCATCGTTCGCGCGGCCACCACACCAAGATCCAAGTGCCACGCATGGCGATCGGACTCAGTGATGCCCTTGGTGGGTTCGCACCACTGGAGACCCCACGACCGCTGCCACAGGTGGCAGTGGATGCACTCGCACGCCTCGATGGGGACGCCTTGCGGACGGTTGTGGCCGCCGCAGCCGCTCGGACGCTCGCCCCAAGCCACAGCCACGCACGACATCAATTAGGAGACGAGGGGGAGACACGCCAGATGGCATCTACAGTGGGCCAACACGTAGCCACGGACGCCGTGATCTGTCTTCTTGTATGGTGTGCGCGCGAAATTGGACCTGATCGTGGAGACTCCGTGTCATCACTAAGGTGCGTGACGATGATGATCTTTGAGCAATCCAATCAACGAGGGAGAATCCCATCCCGACTCAGTCTTTGAAAATCTAACGACGATTCGATTTCTGTGGATCAATCTTCAACAGACAGGCCATTGTGGATTGTGGTATTGAGGACGAACCGTTGACCGCGCGGCTTTTGCCACTGCTCTCACCCCACATTGCTCTTCTTCGGGCCACACTTCGAGCGACCAGTACGTATGAAGATTCTCTCATCTATGGTGGAGACTAAGGCGTTGGGATGTTGACCACACAGGTTTTGACTTTGCCCATATTGTGGATGTCAATTGGCGACTGGATTACGTACTCCGCTCAAGCGCCGAGGGCAACGTCCATACGCCAGTATACTATGTGCAACTAAAGGTGCAACCGCCTCAAGGCGCCGTGCGTGACGTCTCGTTCGCATGCTCCGTGGAAGGTCTTCGTGATCTCGTCTATCGTCTACAGGATGCTACCAATATCATTGAAAAGATTGGAAAAACCACCACAGCAACAGCCATGGCCTAGTGTTTTATAGTATAATAAACCCAAAGCGCCTAGTAACGATAGCTATCGTTGGTCTTGGCGACGGCGACCTGGCCCTTGGACAGCAACTCAATGTCCTTCTCCAGTTGTGCCAGCTCTTTCTCAAACGTCTCCTTTCGTCGCACTTTGCCCAACGTGTCAAAGACCACGTTGTGACAGAGTTTTTGATACTTGGCATTGACATGATCCCATTTGGCCTTGAGTGCATCCACGAGTTGCAATCGTTCACGTTCGTCCACAGGCTCGGCACGTCCACCATCGTCTTCTTCCAGCATATTGCGATTCTGACGCACGAATTCCTCAATCATCTCGTTCTCCCGCTCGATTTCGTCTTTCACTTGATTGAGATATTTGGGAACCTGACCAAAATCATCCTTCTTGAGGTACTGTGGTGGTTCCTTGATCATACGAGCACGATTACCGGGCACAGCGAGAATTGCTTCAACAGCATTTGCCGTCACGTAATTCTTGGATGATTTCAAGCCCATGATGGGCTTCTCCTCTCGAGTAACGACACTCGGCTTCTTGGTGCCAGCATAATCAAATTTACTCGCTGACAAAATGCAACAAAGAGTGGTTGTCAGTGGTGGAATACGTCCCTCCACACATGAAGTAGGGTACGTACGCTTTTTGGATGGATCCACAGTCGTGGAGCATCGGTCTCCTTTCTTGATAAAACCCTTGGGGTCAGGCTTGTCGCTGATGCGGCCAATGCCCTTGGCGCTGGCTTTTCGCTCAATGTGCTTGTCTTCACCAACATTCGCTCCAATGAGCCGTGTCTTGCCTTGTAGACCGAAAGTGCTGGCTGTGGGTGCCACCTTGGGGTCATGCTTGGACTTGTACCGCTCCGGCTTGACCGGTGCCACGACGATACGCGGAATGAGGTTGTAGATGCACTCGTCGCGCTGCATTTTGGGGCACCAAGGGTGAGAAACTGATGTCGCTGAAGTCCGCAAGAATCGCAAAGTGGGCTGCCAATAGGCAGAGACGTGCACAGTTCGCTATCAATAGCTGTCCGTGGTTGCAGGCAGGGCCAGACGACTCACGCTGGCTGTGAATAGCGTGTCAGAGGCAAAAGCGGATTTATCGTATCCAGGTAGATAGAGGTTCAAGAGCAACAGTTCTGGTACATTGCACTGTTTCCACTACCTGAGCAAAGGGAATTTGAGCTCTGTCTTAAAGTGACGACCATGCTTCCTCCGTGCAACCATGGCTTGCCCTGCTGATGCAGCCGCGAATTGATCAATGCGTCGCGTTGGTGGTGGGTGTATCACCACGCCAGTGTAGAGAGATGACGCTCCACCAGTAGCTCGTACTAAGTTGAGTTTTTCAGTCCGTGGCTGTTGAATGTCGCTGGAAAGAGAAGCATCATCGCTTCTAAAATGTGGGTTCTGTTGGGCAGCGCCAAGCTTGGCGTCCTGTGCCGTTCTTCTGGCTGCCAAAATGGCTGCACTTTGTCTTCGCTCTTGATGGCGGAGGTCTTCAATAGTATTTCCGGTCATCAGACTCGACTGACCAGCCAGAGAGCTGCTAACTGTCGATGCATCTATCTGTAGAACCCGTGTGATCTCGTCTGTTAAAAGTCGATATGATTGAGGAGCGTTTGCAGATGAAGATGACTCTTGTGGTCGTACAGACGAAGATGGCTTCTGGAGTTGGTGCTGGATGACGAGATTGCTTGCTTTCCGACGTGTGGTCGCTGTGGGGTGATTGTGTGTGGACCCCGAAGCCAAGAGCTGATGCCGCAAGTCGTCCACGAGTTTGTCCTCTTGGTACATGGATGGGAGAAACTACAACCATCACGTCAGTTGCAGCCAGAGCAACGGAAACGTAAACACCAGACCTGAATGCAAAAAACACAGACACCAAGAAGATGTTGGTGCTGCTTCTGCTGGGAGCTGTTGGTTGCGATGTCGTCAAGGAACTGTTCGAGACCCTGACGGACACCGGCGTCATTGCTGGCAGAGCGGAACAACAACATCCGCCTGGATCGAAGAATATCCTGCGACCACAACACATATAAGTGAATGCCCTTGTCGATGGCAGACTATAGAAGTACGCACTGATGCAGCGACATGGTCGCGGACACCAGATCCGTAGTATTGTTGGCAGAGGGAACACAAGCGCCTATGAAACTAGACACATCAGGTCTCTACTCATGCGCCACAAACACGAAACGACTCACGTGCGTGTGGTCGATGCCACGGTCTCCATGGGTCGATGTCCAGCCCCGTTCACAAGCCAAGAGCTCCATTTGAGCGAGAGTGGTCTCCTGTGGACCAAATTTAGACCCTCTAGTTCAGCATGGAGTGTATGTCACATGAAGTGTCGACCTATGCTTCCAA
>JAADWU010000054.1:0-23742 GCA_023336255.1 Pythium graminicola
AGCAGGAGCGTTGGACGACACGCCACGCACGAGTGTCGCTTGGCGGAACTGCATTATGGGCAGAGGCACTTAATTCAAATGAGAGTTAAACGAAATGATAAACCACTGTACCGCCGTGAAGCCTGAGGACCGCATAGCCAGCGCAGTAGCACAGCTATTGGCCAAGCGATGGAGAGACAGCATCGTTGTGAATGGTGGAATGGGACTGACGCGCGCGATGTGGCACTTGTGGATCTGAAGTGCCCATGATCGCTAAGGCGATCGTGCAAACACTCTCGATGACACAGACCACCGGTAATGGACCAGTATAGTACCGGTATTGTCACAAATTGATCGTAACGGGTATGGTGACAATGTTACGATTGTAACTGTAACATGGTAACAATGTCACTAACGTATCCCTTCAACCTCATTCCTCGCGAGAGTGCCGCTGGAATTGGTGTGTTTCTCTGGCTTCTGGCTGAATGTCCCACTCTGGGATCAGATGGACTTTGGAATACCTCCAACAATACATACCATTTCTTCATGCCCCGCTCAGGACATGGGTCGTGCTCTCGCCGTGCGCTGCATTTCACTTTTTTGTGCTGCGAATTTTATCTTTACACACTGGCGTGCATCTCTGAGATGCAAGACGACCAGTACAATAGAATAATAGTTCACCAGTGCTCCTCTTGGGCTCCTCCCACATTTCTGGTCACTTTCCAACCCCTCTTCAAATCGTTTGGATGCATGCACTATTGCTAAACATAGCTTCGTTGACATCTCTATGACTGAGGCTTCTGAACCGTGACCTGTTTGATTTAATATATGTTGGGACGGTACGGACCCCTTGGGTACGTTGGATTTTATACGTTGTGATTAGCTGGTCCCACATGTCGCCGAGTCTGTCACTGCCCCTCAGCAAGTGTCAGTGTGCACAGCGGTCTCAGCTGCGTGCGACAGTGGGACTTGAGTTTTAACATATAAGTTCGGCGGCCCGCATGGGCTGACCGTCTGTTCAATCCCGTGTTCAGTTCTGTGAGGACCCGTCCTCAACGTATAGAAAGAAAACCCCACCCCAAGTATGCGTATGTGACACGCCGCCCCTTTTCCCTTGGCGGCTGGTCTTGAACCTCTTCCCGAGACTCATGGAAAAACAACCAGCGACATCTCCCCTCTAACCCACACACACAAGCAGGACTGATTGACTGACGACAAACCGAGACCAAGGAAAAGCGAGTGAACAATTGGGGCAAAGGAAAGAAAGCATTGTGGCGGTTCACAATCAACCGTGTCGTGTAGGAAACGTGGATGATTTGTTCTACGATCGAAGAAGACATTGTGCCGACGGAGCGGCCTATTTTACCTGAAGATCTCCTTAGCGTGCGAGGCAGTATGGTCAGCAATGCCAGTAGTGTGACTGACCTCAAGCGTGATCAACATAGTGTCTTGTTGGGAGCGTCGCATACACAATCCATCAATTCGTCGGCCAGTTCCTCACCGTCAAGACCAACGATGATAGGTGGCGCACGGACATCACATTTTACATCGAATGCCTCAACAGCAAGCATGCCAACACGATCCAAGCGAGCACGATTTGAAAACAAAATTCGATTATTGGCGCAATATATGCGTACATTGTCAATGGGATTGGCGCCACGACAGCGCACACCACCAGCGACGGTTGCAAGTCACAGTCAGTCACAAAGAGGACCCGTGCCACAAATTATCAAGCGTCGAAGCCAAGCAAGTTTGAGCCAGTACAGTCTTCCACGATCGGCACCGGACGTCCTGGACCCCAACAAGAGCCAACGATCGCTCTTGTCTGAGCCCAGTCGTGATGGACCAACTGCTACTGCTCGGATCAGTAGTTCATCCCATAACACGGCACTTGAGTGGGATGAGATCATTGCTGGGGCCGTGTTTGTGGAGGAAAATGAAGTCATGCCAGCGTCACCACACTCACGAAAACGTGGTCGTCCCTGCCGTGAACTATTTGAAGATTCGGAAATGCGACGGCTTTGCAAGCAGTGTGGTGTCCCTGATGAGAACTTGGACGAAGTCATCAAGATGTTATTTTGTGAATTTGGTACGTGCCATCTCGACCTCACGGCCTTGCACGACCTCGTTGGAAAGAATAGTGTCGTCGTGATTGGGATGTTGGTGTTCTCCTGCATTGATTGTGGGGAAGAACTCTTGGATCTTCATAGTCTTCCAGCGTTCCTGATGCACATTCAATCACGTTATGACCCAACCAACCCCTTCCACAACGCCTGCCATGCAGCCGACGTGCTTCATTCCTTTTTTATTATGCTTTGGTCAACCGAGCTTGGTGCTCGTATCTCGGCTCACAACCAAATTGGTGCTCTCTTTGCGGCTATCATGCATGACATCGACCACATTGGCCTTACAAACGATTTCTTGCTCAAGACCAACCATGATCTTGCAACCAAGTATCCCACCAGTGCACCAATGGAAGAAATGCATGCAGCTGTCGCGTTGGACTTGCTGACTGATACCAAGTTCAACGTGTTGGCCAAGTTGTGCAATGAACAACTCGAACAAGTCGTGACAATTGTCCGTGAGTCGATCCATTCAACAGCTCTTTGTTATCAAAAAGATTTGTTGCGGGACGTGGCGGTCATTCCTGCCCATGAATGGGAAGCTCCTTCGGGTATTCTCCCGCTGCAGCTTCAAACTGTGGTATTGCGTTGTGTGATGCATGTCAGTGACATTAGCCAGACCATGAAGCCATTCGAGATTCACAACAAATGGGTCATGCGGCTAAACGAAGAAAACTTTCGCCAAGGCGATCTTGATGCCAAGCTCAAGCTGGCCGTGTGCCCCGAGTCGTACTACCGGGAAAAGTGGACACTCGATGCCTTCTTGACATCACAGATTTGGTTTCTTCGAAATCTCGCATTCCCAGCTGCCAAATGTTTGAACAGCATTCCATGGGTCCACATGCCTATTCTCGAAGCCAATCTTGAGGCCAACATTGCTCAGTGGCAAGCCAAGCGATCGGGTCTATCTTTGTCGTGCTCCTGATGAGAGCCTTCTTTCACCTTGTATCAGTACTAGTTTCTTAGGAATCCTTGTAAAGTAATAAATAACACGAAGCTCAACAACGGAGAAACGAGAACCCAGGATTCCACATACGCCATTCGCGACATGAAATCGCCCTTGCCTTGCAGCGAGGAGGCCACTACCTGCAAGCATGTCCCATTTTCTCAATGCTTCCATGGCATCCATAAATATGGAACACGTAAATCGGTTCGTAGCGGATATATGATTTCGCAGGGAGAGACTACTTAAGCGATCTTTAAGAGCCGTCGACCACCATGCGCCCCAATCCAATGGAGAGTACGGCAACCAGTGGCGCGTATACGCGGACAACGCCCGAGACGGATTTGACGTCCCCTTTGTTTGATGCCAATCAGTATCTGGCGGTGACGCATGCGGTACGTTTCTCTGTTCGTCACGTGGGGAAAAGAAAAAAGATTCATCTCATCCCATTCTAGACTACGAGTATCTCGAGTTTACAAACCGAGCTCAAGGAACTCAAGCGCACGACCTCAGACAAGACCGAACAGCTCAAAGCACTCGTGAGTGCCCATTTTGATCAATATTTATCGTGTCATGAAGCAGTCCGGGCATTGGCAGAAGATATCAAAACCCATCAAAAAGACAATGATGTCCTCGTGACCGAGATGAAAACCCTCAAGCAAGTGACCGACAGTACGCTTTCCGTCATGTTACAGCGTGCAAAAGAACAGCGTCGTATTCGAAATACCATTGCGGTGCTCAATCGTTTCCGTCCAATTTTCGAAATTACCACGAAAATGAAAATGAGTCTTCAGAATAAAGACTATGACAAGCTGGCTGAAGATTACTGTCGTCTCAAATCTCATCAGACCAAAGCCAACATTGCAGCACTCCAACCAGTGCTCACAGCAGCCCATGAGATTGCTAAAAAGGCCAATTCTGAGTTACTCAAGCATTTTGATGACGTTTCTCTGTCGGTGAAAGATCAACGACGTGCGATCACTGTGCTCGAAGCACTGGGCATCACCGAGAAGCCAACCGTGACGTGCTTACTCAAGCAATTCAGTTTTCTCGAGGCAAAGCTAGAGGTTCTTCAGCAAAGTGACAGCTGTGATCCATCAAATGTGGTGTTTGGATGCTCGTCGGTGATCTATCGCTTCCGTAGTGGTCTCTGGGGATTTATATGTGATGTTTTCAAGCCCGCCATTCCGACAGCCTCCAAAAACACTACAACCATAGCACCATCGCAAGCCATGACCTCAGCAGAAGCCGAGACGATCCAACAGAAAGCATGGACAATTCTCTCGAAAGCAACGGAATTGATTGAACGAAATGCTTCGCCTCCGTCAGCGGCAATATTAAAACAGTTGAACGACACCTTTCGAGAAATCAATAGCCTCAAGAAATGTGTCAATGCGGTGCAATTGAACACCAACATTGCTCAACTCAAGACCACATTTTGTGACAAGTTTCGCGTAATAATTGTGCTCCAGTTTGTGCAGCAGTCGTGTACGAAGCATAGCGAAGAGCTCATGGCTGAATACTTCGAGCCGATGTTCAGTATTCAGTCATTGCCAACCGAGACTTCATTGAATGTCGTGTCAAGTGACAACGTTCCTCTGCCCTCGTCTTCGAGTACACCTGCTACGAAAGTTGCGGGGCTCATTGCCGAGGCGAGCGCTGCGTTTGACGAGATTCACAACACTTCCATGGTATCATCCGAGTCAAAAGTACGGCTCTCACGCGCCACGGTCTTGACATCGTGCAGTTCAGATATTATGAAGCGCTGGGAGTATATCTGGAAGAACGTTGGTGGTGTCTTGCTGACAATGGCAGAAGGAACGGAAGGATCCGATGGTGGGATTGACTCGAAATCGTTTCGGAGCGTTCTCGTCAAGGAATTTAGACACCAACTCCAGTCGATGTTGTCGACGTTTTTGACGACATTGGTCGACAAGTTTGCGGATTCCGTCGCACCGCCAACGACCATGGCGTCAGTTGCTGGATCCCAGCGAAACCGAAATGGTCCGGCAATTTGTGTACTGTTCGCCATCGTCGCCAATTGCATTGAACTACGTGAAAAACACTTGCCAACGATTGGAAAATGGATTGGTCAGATATCCGATACCCAACTTGATGCTTCCTCGCCGACAGAACTTCGCCAATTGCTGCTCGATACTGAAACCAAGTGTATGGACAAGTACGTCAAGATGCACGCGGAGCCATTGTTGCGCATCCTTCGGGCAGGTTCAGTCGAAGAAGCTCAACAAAGCCGTGCGGCCTTGAGCTCAGTACCACTGACCGTAAACACCGGTAGTAATTCATCTTCGCGCACCGAATCATTGCGGCTTGATTCGCGGACGGCGTCAACATCAAGCTTTGACTTTGCTCCACCAACACCGATCGCTGTAGCATCTGCTATGAGTACTCAGAACAGCATTCCACAGGATTCGCGACAGTACGTTTTTAACGTATTGCTTCAACTCATTACATTACGCAGCGAAGTCGAAACGAGTCTTGGTCACTTTGCCAATTGTCACGAGTATGTGCGCACCGTAAGCCTCCAGCTCACGGCGATGCTCAGTCAGTACCTTCAAGAAGCCGTTGCAAATCTTGAGAAAATATCCGAACCAACTGAATGGCGCCGCATCCATGTACGTACGCGATGAATCCACGACGAATGTCAAATTTTCACGTGTTTTGTGTAGCTTTTGGTTGAACTTCGGTTTTTCCTGTTTGCATTGCGCGACCATCTCTCCGAAGATACCAAAATCCAATTGATTGCTCAAAAAAAGCTGTTGGAGAAAAACAAACCCAGTGAGAAAGTCGCCCACGCACAACTTCAGCTTCTCGCCCAGCTCAAGCACCAAACCAAACTCTACTTACTTGCACTTCAACAAGATTGAAAAGATCTCGCAGATACGAACCGATACAAACCTTGAATGATGGGTGCGGGAATCGAAAAAACTACGTCATCCCTCCATTTCACAACGTAAAACTATTTGAGAGAGATGCGCGTAAAGGAAGGGCGATGTTGTGCTTGAAGCGGACGTCGTCATCAGCGGGGTCGGGGATTCGTAAAAACACGTAAAAACCTTCGTAACAACCCAAAATCTTTCTTTTTTCTTCCGCCAGGGCAATCTTCTCGAGTGCAGAATGATGGTCAGGTGTTGAGTCCTCCCCCCAAGGTTCTTTCTTCATCTTGGATCAGTGCTGGAACGAGAGGAAAGAAAGCGAGCGGACGAAGAGATGTGGACAAGTAAACGTTGTGCCGCATTGGCGGCGGCTCTCGTCGTAGCGATGGGAATGACCGATGCCAAGCCCATGGACGTGGACACCTGGCCATCCACGGAGGTACGAGTGTTTGACGATAAGAATTGATGGAGATAGTTTGGGTTGAAGTTAACCTTGACGATTGAATGTAGAATGACCACACGAAGCTCCAGATTGTACTGCCCGAGTCATTGATGAAGAAGGAAGGATACCAGCATAAGGAGGCACTCTTTGGATACCCAGGGTACAATATGGGCAGTCTCCAGACCCAACTCATTTATGCCAATGCCACGGGTTGCGAACGAATTGACTCGTCGAGTTGGGAACCTCCCTTTGCTTTGCTATTGGACCGTGGCAACTGTCATTTTGTGGAAAAAGTGCGCAATGCACAGCATGCTGGTGCACGTGCAGTGCTTATTGGTGACAACAAGTGCCTGTGCTCCGACACCGAGTGTTTGAAGGCCACTGGCGATGATTTCTGCGAGACGGTCTTGCCGTTCATGGTACGTCTATAAGCTTTCTGTTTGGGTGCGACTGTTTGTGCTGATGGTCTGTCATTCTAGGCTGATGATGAGTCGGGTGGCGATATTTCGATCCCGTCGATGCTGATTCGGAAGAGCGATGCTGACAGTTTTAAGAAGGTTATGGCCCACTCGAAGGGTGTTAGCAACGTTATGGTCAAATTTGACTGGGGCATTCCATCACCCGATGGTCGTGTCGAGTGGACGCTGTGGCAAAGTGCATGGGATGACCAGACAATGTCGACGCTTTCGCAGCTCGAAGAAATTGTCTTGGCGCTCGGAAAGCGCGCATTCTTTACCCCGCGTTTCGTGTCGTACAACGGCGAAAAGGTCGGATGCCACTATAATAACGACAACTCGCAGCCGTGTGGAAACATGTGTCTGAACAAGGGCCGTTACTGTCTTTTGGACCCATCTCCGTTCCATGATCGTGATGTCGGTGCTTCTGGTGCCGACGTAGTCGTGGAAAACCTCCGTCGCAAGTGCATTTGGAAGGTTGTGAATGAAGACGAAGCTGAAAAGGGTGTTGGCTCAAAGTGGTGGAAGTATGTCAAGGAGTCGGGTACGGAATGTGGCCAGGATGAGAATCTCTTCAAGGAGAAGCATTGTGCCGAGAAGGTGATGAAGAAGTACGATGTTGACGTGAAAGCGGTTGAAAAGTGCATGGGTCCGTACGGTGTGGACGTTGATGAGAAGAATCCGATGCTCGAGGAAGAGCTGAAGGAGCAAACGGCTCTGCAACTTTTGCGTTTGCCCGCTTTGTATGTGGATGGTGTCCATGCGCGCGGTCGTATCGACGCAAACAGCATTCTCGGCATGATTTGTGCGGGCTATGGAACGCATGATCCGCCGGAGATCTGTTCGTGCGCAAACCAAGGTGTGACTAGTGTGATTAACTGCGTTAAGGCCGGTGGGATCTCGAACGCTGCAATTGCGGCTGCAGGTGGCAGCTTTTCGTTTGGCTCGGTGCTCATGATCATGATGATTGTGGCGATTGGTGTGTCGGCTGCTGGCTTTATCTACTGGCGTCGCACGCAGCGCCAGATGCGCGACCAAGTGCGCAGCATTCTTGCCGAGTACATGCCTCTGGAGGACCAAGGTTTGTTGGATGGCGAGGACGATTATGAAGGTCATGCGATGCACCCCGCTGCGCGCGCTGCAGCGAAGAGTCCACGTGGATACATGCCGTCGCGTGGATTCCTCGACGACGAAGACGAAGATGGAGTATGAAGATGAGGAAGTTCCAAAATCGTAGCGACCGGAAGCTGCGAACCTCGTGGACGATGCGTAAGTACTCGTAGATAGCAGTGCGTCATCATCCTCAACGCAAATGGATGTTGAATGTCAAACCACTTACTTCAGTCTGCTTCGTCCCTCACAGAGAAAAAATTGCTCGGACACATTTTGAGAATACATCACTTTGTTTATTTGAAAGGGACAGAACACTTGAGGCTCTACAGCATGAACTCTTGGTACGTCTCGTTCTGGGTCTCATCACGATACAGGTACGCAAGCTGGTCAAGGAACGCTTGGAACTTGGCACTGTCGCTCTCAGGGACTTGAAAGCCGACAAGGACACGGCCAATATCGGCGCCGTGGTTGCGATAGTGAAAGAGACTGATGTTCCACTCACCCTGCAAATGATCCAAGAACGTTGTGAGAGCGCCTGGACGATCCGGAAACTCGAAACGGAAGAGCTTTTCGTTGGTCACACTGCGTGACTTGCCGCCAGCCAAGTGACGCGTGTGATCTTTGGCAAGCTCATTGAAGCTCAAGTCAACCACGTCGTATGGGCCATCACGTTGAAGTGTCTTGATCGCAGTGGTCGCGGCGTCTGGTGTTGGGGACTGAAACGACATGTAGATACGCGCCTTGGTGTCGTCATCCGAATACCGATACGAGAATTCCGAGATTTGCACGCCAGCCGAGTCCAGATGGTGGCAAAGCATGCGGAATGCACCTGGTTGTTCTGGGATCTGCACTGAAATTAGTCGCTCACGCGAGTCAGCACGTTCCGAGACGAAGCGCAAGCGAGCGAAGTCGATGTTGGCACCGCTGGTTACAGCAGCAAACGTGCAGCCTGTGAGTCCGTGGCGCTGTGCATACTGCGTGATACCTGCGATCCCGAGAGCACCAGCAGGCTCCAAAATCACGCGCGTATCGTTAAAACCGTGCTTGATCGCTGCACAAATTTCATCTGTCGAGACTGTGACCATCTCGTCCACATTTTCTTGACACACACGGAACGTCTCTTCACCAACGAGTTTGACAGCAGCACCATCAGCAAAGAGACCAACGTGGTCGAGCGTCACGCGCTTCCCTGCAATCAACGACGTTGTCATACCCGGTGCATCAGCCGCTTCAACGCCGATCACTTTGACGCTCGGACGAATCTCCTTGATCCACGCCGCAATGCCAGCGAGCATACCGCCCCCGCCACAACATACAAAGACCGCATCAAGCTGCTCACCACTCGTCTGTTGCAAGAGCTCCATACCGATCGTGCCTTGGCCAGCAATCACATATGGATCGTCAAACGGTTGGATCATCGTGCGACCTTCGGCTTGTTCTAGTCGTCGGGCTTCAGCAGCGGCTTCGTCAAAGCTCTTGCCGTGCAACACAATGCTCGCAAAGTCACCACCGTGTTGGCGGACTGACTGGAGTTTGATCTCGGGTGTTGCAAGTGGCATGACAATGACCGCGGAGACACCGAGCATCTTGGCCGACAGTGCAACGCCCTGGGCGTGATTCCCCGCTGAGCAAGCGACCACACCAGCAGCTTTTTGTTCTTCAGAGAGACTTGCCATCTTGTTGTAGGCACCACGAATCTTGAACGAGAAGACGGGTTGAAGGTCTTCGCGCTTGAAGTAGACACGGTTCTGTAATGTATCCGACAGTGCAGCCGCATACTGCAAGGGCGTCTGACGCGCAACATCGTACACACGCGATTCGAGGATCATGCGGCGATAGTTTGGCGTCGTGCTCGCCCATCGCTGTAGCCGTGTCGCCAGTCGGACCTGAGCACGTAGCATGTGCATGGATCGCATGTGATCAGAAACGAGCGAAAATCCTACTGGCGATGAAACAGTCGTGGTCAACGCGAATTGTGTCGCTTGATGGATCGCGTTCTGCGCTGATGCATGTGGTGCTTCGACGTATGAAGGTTTGCGCAATGGACACTTGTACCTTTTCGTATCCAGTGTGATGGTTGAATCCTCTGTTATATGATACACAGTGGTGAGATATCACTCATTACAGGAATAGATGTTGGAGAACAACATGTATCGTACGTTGGAAGTATCATATTTCAAAGAAATATTCTCGATGTACTGAATTATGCGCATCGATGGATTCATATGTGACGTGTGACCAGCTCATAATCTCATAGCAACCCGCCTATTGCCAATGGACTGGTATTCGCTGCTACGGCTTTTGTCGGAGTCGTTGGTCTCACGATCGGCGTCCACAATGTCAACAACCCGTCAGCATTCCCTGTAAACAACTTGCGTTCATCATTGGAGAGTAATACCGACGTGATCGCACTACGCGAAGTCGATGTATTCCCAGCCAAAGTCTTGGAGATCATGTGTCGGCCCTTGAGTTCAATTGACACTTCACTGTCGCCATATCCGGTGTGTGAAAATGCCCAGACACACAAGACCCCGTCCGCATGGCCGGTAATCACAACTTTTTCGCGACACCAGGCCGACGTCTCGCTTTGGTTCACTGTCATGCTTGTGACTGGTGCTCGTGGGTACTGTGAGTCGTGTAGCAATGTTTCTGACCGTAGCCGTGCAAGAAGCTCACCGTTCACATCAAACACACCAAATACTGCACCGCATGCGACTGCAATGTCGCCTGTGATTTCGTTGATGGCGATCGCACTAATGGGTTCGCGTATCGCGCCACTGTCGTCGACCTGCAAGGACGATAATGTCCTTGAGTACCGCAAACGATTCAGATCCCAGAGAACAGCAACACCACCGGCACAACCACTCACGACTACGCTGTACGCACGACATACTTGGACTGCCGTGATTGGGGCCTTGTGCGATGGTGAACAGAGCGTTGCAAGTGGGACGAGGGATCGCGCGCTCTGTCCTGACGTGTGGAGACCGACACTGTAAGCACGTTTGCGTCCGACGCCAACACCACTGCTCGCAGCCGACACAAGAGATTTCTTAGAGGCCCCAAACTGCCAAAGTCGTACAACGGGAGCGACCGCACCACCGGCAATGAGCATGCGGCCGTCCGACGTCATGCATGCAACATTGATCGAAAATTCAATCTCAAATGTTGCGACGACCTTCGAGTCACCTCCATGTGCAACTTCGTTCACGCCTGTGGACAAGACCTTGAGCGATTGATCCGTGAATCCCCATGCAAAAAAATCGTGATGACGCGGTGGAATCAGCAAGCAGCGATCACTGACGGCCGCAACACGTTCGTCTCGCGTAACTGAGGCACTGGCAATTGCAAGTTGGTGAATCGGTGCTGCTGGGATACCGGAACTGAGCTGTCGCGTCCGTATTGCCATGGACGACGAGAGATTGGCTGGTTGATGATGACCTCGATGGGCAGCGACGACCGGATTCACACCTACATCACGCCGTGGTTCTTGCTGAAGCATTGCAGCGAAGTCAAGGATAGCAGTCGTATCGTCTAGTAACGATGAGGAGCCGAGTGACGAGTTGTTCGTAAGCATGCTGTGCATTCGACTGACAATGTCTGAGCCTTCGATAAATGACGATGTCAACGTAGTGCGTCCTGAGCCAGTTGAGAAACTCAAACCACCGCTTGGTTGTGGAGATCCGAGCGAGTTGCTGCTACTTATCGCGCTGCTTTCATAACCCAATGACTCGACGGATGGCACTGCTGTTGAGAGACGTACCCGCGGAGGGTGTGGTGACTTGAAAAGCTGCGAAGGAGTCTGACCAAACTCGCTGATTTGGTCAACCATGGCACGTCGCATGGCGAGATCGGTGATGGCATCCAAGTCGACGGCTCCTTCGTATGTCAAATGGTAGAAAACATTGCATGCATCGACGGCCGCAGGACCTTGTTGCTTGTAACCGAAGATGAGATCGATCCAGTTGTGCAAGTTTGCCGAAACATGCGGGCTTTCCAACGCTTCTCTATTCAGTCGAACGAACTCCTGAGGAGAGCCGTTGGCCCACGGTGGTAACTCGACGTCGTCCACAATGAGTCCACTCTGGTCCGCGCCGAAATCATAGTGGTTCAAGTTCGTCAAGAATGTTGGGAGGTAATAGAACTCTGGTGTCAGCTCTTTGACATCTTGGGTGCCGTTGTGTGCATTGTCCACGCCCGCAGCACTCTTCCACGCACTTGATATGCTCGAGAACAAGCGGTCCGCATGATCAAACTTGCCACCTTGGAGTCGCAGGAAATGTGTTGTGAACGGTTCCATGCGCATGAGATAATGTAGGACAATGCCTGCCGACGAATAATGTGTGCCGTAGTGAAAGGGTTTGACTCCCATGGGGCTATCACTTTCTTCTCCGCCCTCCGCCAATGATTCGTATCGCGTACGAAACTCATCTTCACGGTAAAGCGCACCCATTGGTTTCGAGAGGTCTCGGTATACACCCGGATCGGTCAGATCGAGTGTCGGGGACGTGTAGTCGGACAAAACCCATGGAAAGACTGGATATTGGGTCAGATCGTTGTACGAGCGACCAGCCAGTGTGTTGAGATGCATCAAATACTCAAAGTTCGTGATCTCATGGCTGATCCAACGCTCGGTCATGTTTTGTCGTAGCAGTTTCTTGAGTTGTGAATACAAATCCCCTGACGTAATCGTTCGATCCATTCCGTTGCCTGCTCCTCGTACGTTGGGACACTTTGTTATCAAGGAGTGAAACACGCTTTCACGTTGTTGAGGCGATTCAAATGTGATCTACAAATCAACAAAGTGTCAGACGCTTGCAATGGTGCGATGATAAAAAGTAAATAGCAAAAACCCACCAAATAGTTTCGACCATCGTGAGCGAATAGCTCAAGTGCGACGTGTCGGAGCTGGTGTCGGCGCTTGTGAAGTTCAACAACATCGTCATACGCCCAGAATCGACACTGATGTGTAAATGTTGAGCGTTGCATCGTGAGAACACCACTCGGAGTCTGTGGGCCATCAATCGCCGGTGAAGGCAGCTGAAAACGAAGACTAAGACGACGTTCGAGTCGCGTTGGAGCCTCAGTCGAGACCTCCATGACCCGCGCAGTCGTCACGGTATCGGACGAGCCGACATATCCTCGTTGATTAGGAAGCGATGGCCCATATTGACGTACCAGCTGATAGTTATCGACAATATACAAGTGATCGCTGCACAGGATAAACACTCCGGGGCAAGCATCCATCCCGTCGACGCGGAGACAATCAAACATATCCACAATCTCGTCTCCTGGAACCAAAAGAGGACGCAATTTCTCATCCACAGCGTCGGCGTCGTCAACATCATCAAAATTCGCATCTCTCTCGTCTTCGTCTTCATCTTCCTCATCGCTCACTTGGTCATTTGTGGCCGACAAAGAACTCTCCCTTCGTACACGATTAGTCTTCACTGTGCATGAGTTTTCATCTGCAGAATCACTTCGAAAGTCCGTTCCTTTTAACACGTTCTCAAACGAAAGGCGTCGACTCACTGGTCGTGACTTCTTTCCCTTGATCTGTTCGCCCCGTGTTTGCTCGTCTTTCATTGGAGGTCGTAACTGGATGTGGACCGGTGGGTCTAACAGTGATTCGGTTGCAAGTGCTCGGGCATAGTGGTCCACGTCAGATTCTGAGTATCTCCGTCTCGTTGGATAAGGCACACTTCCAAACCCTCCATAATCTGCTTTGTGTCCATTCGTGAACGTTTTCGTTGCTGTTGGTGAGATGCTGCTTCTAGTCGCCTCAAATGGACCTTCCACTTGAACCTTTGCAATGAGACGCTTTCGCATACGTGATGGTCCCTCAGTAGCATCAAGCAACCATGAAATTCGCTGCTGTTTGGTCACGGATGCTTGCCGACCCCGTTGTGTAAGAGCTGAGTACGCATAGCTTCCACTCAGCTCACCACCTTCGCTGTTCCTCAGCGATTGTTGAAAGAGATCATATCGAAGCTTTTGCCATTGTCGAGCATGAAATTTTTGTCTGTCGATGCGATCTTGACGCCACTTCAGCTGTCGTTGAAATTCTTTTTGTTGTGCTTCCACAAGAGCTTCAAGATAACCACGCTCCATATTCACAATCCACTCGAACCGACTCTCAAATCGCTTGGTTTCCTTGGCGAGGCGCTGTGCATGTCGTTTGTGTGATACAACCCACGCATCTCGAACGACTTCCTTCGCTTCCACCATTCGTCTGACAAACACACGATCGAGATTCGTCTCCAACTCCTTCAGTGGGGGTCCCACGATGTCAAGCCAACCTTTAAACTTTTTGAAAGCGGCAGACTCGATGATTGGCATCGATGGATCGGAATCACTGTGGCAGCACTCAAGGAGGACATCAAAACCGTTCTTCATCAGGTTGACAACATATGGTGAACCACCTGCACGACGGAGTTCAACCGTGAGCAGCTCAACCATCAATGGACGCTGCAGCTGCATCAAATCAATCCAAATCTGGGCTGCTATCTCTTGCAATGCATGATCGCATTCCCCAACACCGGTCCGTCCTTCACCACCTCTGGTCTCCAATAGTTGCAACAAGAAGCGGCACAAACACACAAGGAACTCACGGTCTTGTGTGTTCCTAGCGTTGAGCACGACATCGCGATGCAAGTGGATGAGTTGAAGTAGTGTTTCGCATTCGTCGTCGGATACTTCAGATCCGTGGCCTTGAAGTACATGGAGAATTACTGCGTTTATGGCCGAGTACATGGAGGATGCAAGTCCCTCCAGTTCAGCTGATTTTGACGACACAAACTGGACTTTCCCAAGAATCATGCCCTTTAGTGTAAGGCGGCGCTTCTGAGGCTTACCACTCTTGCTGCTGCTGTTCAGCTTGTCTTGAATCATCTGCCCAATTGTTGATGACGCTGATGCACTGCTAGTGCTGGCAGTAGCTCCGGCGCTTGTGTCTCCCAAAAAATACAGCGCCAAGTCCAACAGAACAAATGGCCCACCACTGAAGTGGAATGTGTCACCACAACATGCGAATGCCGTTGGACACGCATCACCATGCTGTGCGCGCTGCCACATATGCATTTTCTGGATCGCGAGAGTCATAAACTCCTTGATATTGAATGCGAAGCCCTTGTGTTCCGACAGAACTGATTCGTCAGCAAATTTGGCTCGCACTTGCTCAAGAAGACTCATCATCACCAACGTCTGGAAGCGTAACTGAAGACCGTCGTGGAGTGGTGGCGCCAACGCACTACCTAAGTGGTTGTCGAAAAACGATTCCACATGGTCGACTCCTTTTGAATGCAATACCAGGAAATCGCATAGAATCGCAACGAGAATCTTGATCGCTCTCACCGAGACTGGATGCTGGAAGGGATCTTCGCCGTCTCCATCTTCGGATGCTGATTGTTCTGTAATCTCAACAGTGCAAGCTGCGAACTCGGAGGCATTGAGATCCCTCTTTTGGTTAAGGAGCGCTTGGTGTACATGCTTTTCTGATGGAGCATATTTCACAAAGAGCTCTGCTCGAGCGGCACTACACGCAAGCAATGACAGTTCTTCAAGAATCTCCCCTCGTAACTTGCTTTCTCCACCACCAGCAGCGCTGGTATTGTGCGAGGTGCTCGAACTCGCGTGGGATAAAACAAGAAGCTTCTGCAGAGCCGGCATTGATGTATACACGTGATACAAAAAATCGAGCACTTGAGTGTGGCACAAGTTTGTTCCATCCGGGGTCTTGGCATAGAGAACATGATCCACTTGGGCCATAATCGATTTCTCGGGGCTAATGCGCAGCGATCGCAAGGCTGCAAACGACACTGGATCATCGAAGTGTCGTCGCAAGAGCGCTAGGATTACCCAAATCATGCTTCCATTCACCAAACGATCTCGCTGAACGTTTAGCGCAAAATCTTTCGTCAAGAAATACATGTCGAACTGAATGGTATGAGGCATTCCATCGACAGGTGGTCCCAGCAACATGCAAAACAGCGAGTACCACATCTGGTCAAATGGGAATGACGAGCCGAGTGCCAGGAACGCACGATGATCGCACGGAAGACCTTGTGCAAGCAAACGATAGTAACCGTCTTTGCGAAAGACCGTCTCATAACGCGGACGATTTAGTAACGCGGCAAGTAATTTCAGAGCGCCGATAACTGTCGATGGCGCAATTGTCACGGTGCACAATGAATCAGCGACGGGGAAGAGAAAATATCCGATCCATCGTGGAGAAAGAACTTTGCGGAATCCCACGAGCTTTGTAGTCGCCGTTGGAATTTGTAATCGCTGAGCGGCAGTGATCGACGATGATGCACCACTGGCTGAGGTTGTCAATTGTGATCCGTTCGCACCCTCGACGTATAGTCCTTCAAGCTCGTCACGCTCTCGATTCTCCTTCAGATCGTGCTTTTGAACAGCTTTCGTCAAAATGTCGAGAAGCATGTCTTGCGTTTGTGTCTGGCGTTCTACAATCAGTGTAGACATCGGATGGGAAGCAGGTGACGATGGAGCCTTCGGCGAAGCTGGATTAGACGACGGAGACAATAGTCGGTTGTCGTTCGCCCAGTTCATCGCATCTGAGTCGTTTCCATGCCTTGTACTCTTCCCTCGTGGACTCAGGCAGTACCGATCAACGGGACTCTGCATGTCCATGCTTAAATCCACAAGGACCTCGAATTGACGGTGGCGAGGAGACACACGTCGAGGACTATGTCGAGACTGTGCTGCTGTTTTTACGGTTTCCGTGCTTGCGTGGACATCGAAGACATCTCGACTACGTGCAAACCTTGGTGATAATGAACTGGCAAGAAACGACGCAATATCAGCAAAGTTTGCTTCGACGTTACTCGAGTCATTGCGATTGCTTGCGCTGCTCCCGGTCAAGCAAACGAGAATGAGGTCGGCGATCACACGTAACAACTCCCCGTCTGCTTCTGGGTCCAGAAAAACATACAAAAGCTGGCGCACAATCGACAATGACTGTAGTTGTGCGCGATTTCGCTCTCGCCTCAAGGCTTCAAATTCATCTCCACCCGCCATCATCGATGCGTAGAGTGTCGAAAACAGAGTCTTCTGAATCGAAGTTGAGGCGTTTTGCCAGAGCGAATAATCGAGAATGAAGTGCTGTAAAGCGACTAGATTTCTGATCGCACTCTCTCGGTCATTTACTGTCTGCAGAGATGACCGGGTTTCTTCATCGATGTCGATACCCACGATTCGAAACAAATGCACAAGGGTTTTGACCGTCAGCAATTTCCCTGGCTTCTGGTGTAGAAGATAGTTCACGACACCGTAGCCGTGTTCAGTCTCCATCGCCATTAAGTTCTTCGGATGATTCCTTAGAGTTTGCCACAGCAACTCAGCCGCAAGCTCAAGTTCAACAGCTGTGGCTGCTTGCTCGAGAATTATGTACACATATCTTGCACCGGATCCACTCAAATCATGTAGTGTATCAGCAAGGTAGAACGATGGTTTGATTTCTGCACCGCCCAGGAGCTGTGCCAACGGGCGGCCATCCAGCTTGCCGCAAGGTATCACCGAAAAGTCTAGGCCACTTGCTGTACTTGAGCTATACACCAAGGTAACTCGATCTTGCGCAAGTGGTATACTCACTATCGGAACGGCGGAGGGTATTCTTCCAAAGATGCCCGCGCTTGTCCCTCGTGTTCTGATATCTTGAACGATTGCTGCAGCAGCTGATGAGGCAGCAGACGCCAGTGATAGACTGCTGCGAAGAATTGAGTTCTTTCCGCTTCGCTCCGCCGCTTCGACAGACTCAATCAACGTCCGAATTGGGTCACGCGTGTACTCGTCCAAGAGCAGCAGATTCTCAACCGAGAGATGATCGCCGCTAACAAGCACCTCATTGCTCCCGCTCGACCCAACATATAGCCCACTATATGACGGACCGACAGCAAACACAGCATTGACAATGTGGGGGGATATTGGATCTTCCACAAAATAGAAGGAGCCAATTGTCCAGCACGAAGTCGAAGTTCGCCTTGCTTGAGAAGGGATACCGACCAATCCGCTGAGAGGTTGCCCACTCGAAATACTAGATGGATACGAAATCTTGACTGTTTCTTGGAGTAGCCCATTCAAATAGAGGGATACTTGGCTCGCTTGGAAACGTTGTCGGGAGTGAACGATCACCGCGTGGTACCATCGTCCAACTTGTAATGGAGTATGGCTAAATTGGTGGATACCAGTCTTTGTCGTCGCGCTGGTACGCATGAATAGTTTGGTCCCACGCAAAAACATCTCACTGACAGACTTCGTATCCCCAGACCGGAAGCGAAACAGATAAAACATTGGAGGGTTACAAACGACACACTCCCCACCACAGTGAACAAGTGCTTCATGGCACGCCTTACAAGCCCGATGAGAGCACTTTAGTGCGGTCTCGTCCTTCATTTCCTTGAGGCAAAGGATGCAAATGTTCTTCATCAACTTGTCCCAATAATGCTTCTCTCGTGCATCTTTTGTCTCGACAGCATCGATACGAAACCAAACCATCACCGAGTAGCCATCGGGGGGTGGCCAAGCCTTTGATGTGAGGGCTGCGAATGATGACGATGAAGATGCTGGTGAGGTGCTTTGACCTGATACTTGAAAAGGTGAAGGCGCTTGGGCACGCAGTAGTACTTCTGGAATTTGCATTTGGGCAAACCCGTCGTGAGATGTATCAAACGATATCGAAGGGATCCGTTCGCTGGAAGTTCTTAAAGTGCCAATTGCAAGCTGAGTAAGCACATTGAGGAGTGGCGTGATGCGTATTGACAATTGCTCATTGGCCATCGGGTCAGCATTTCGAAGGGTGGTCGAAGCATCCACGATCAACTTGACCCACCGGCACGCAACAATGTGAGAGATACCTCCACCGACAGCACTTTCCAGTATCCGCAGCAACACGGCGTGGTAACTACTTCCTTTGTTCAGCAAGCTCATTCGAAGCCCATCCAAATCTGAATCATCGTCGATGTGAAGCGTACTGAGTGAATTGCTCATCGTTGCAAAACTCTCCAACAAAACCTCTGGAAGTCCAGCAAGGCCGCACACACGAGCATTCTCAGGACTGCAGCCACAGCAACAAACCTCAGTTTAATCGTTGTGAAGATGAACAATGCAGCACTTACACATCAAGTAGATCTCCGATGCAGCGAAGGAATCGATCTACCTCCGCTGAATGCACACGACTTGACCACATCCGAATAAGCTGAACGAGAACGATAATTGCGCCTGGCTCGGTGATTTTGCGAGACGTCTTGTCGCCGGTAAAATCCTGCTCGACGTCACTGCAAGCAGTCTCGTAGTCGTCAATAGCAAAGCCAACCAGACCCATCCACAGAGACCTGCAAAACGAGTCGTTTGCTTGACTGATGTCAGCATAAGCCGTCTGCTTGCTGATCCGTAGACTCAGGTATTGATTCAAAAGGGTGCCATAAAATTGAAAAGTAATAGTGCTGTTGACATTTAAAGCGAGTTAGACGTGAGTTTGGACAAATGGAAGGGGCAGAAACTCACCAATTGAACAAGTCGTCCATGGTTGCAGACGACGTGACGAGAATGTGTATCAATCGCGTGGTCAATATGAATGCAGAGTCACTGAAGCTGTTAGAAGTGTTCGGACCGTCAGACTGTCCTTCTTCTTCCCATGCGTGAGCTAGAGCACAACACAAGGCAAGGCATGTGTAAAGTCCACCACAATCGACAAGCGCGAGCAGCAAACGGTCACGATCAACTTTGCTCAACATTCTGAGAGTCGAAAACCCGTTTTGTTTCCTCTTTAAATGGTTGCGATCAAGTGCTGGTTCAGGCCGAAAGGATGTCTCAAGAAAGCGAAGACCATTGTAAAGAACTTCAACTGACGGTTGCAAAACGAACTTGACTTCCGGTTCGTTCTTGTAGTAAAGTGATAGCCCCACATACCGAAGCGACTGGAGGAAACAGTTGACAGCATTGTATGTGCTGGTGTTCTGTTTCTTGATTCTGAGCGCTATCCGGACTATTGCCGCCCAAAGCAACAAGGCATTGTCCTGGTATTGCTTGTTTGCGAGTAGAATGCAGACGCACTCCAGAAAAGATATATCGCACAACCCAACGCGCACGGCATCGTCATCGTCGGCGCCATCAAGATGACCATCCACTTCCATTGTTGCTTGGTCCGCAAAGACCGTCAATACTTCGATCACCAAAGCGAAAACCCGGTGATCAACAGCTTGGCGCGTCTCAATCTTGCGCACAGAAGAATTCTGGCGACAATGGGAGGTTAAAAACATCACAAGATTTTTCTCGTTGACCGGGAGTATCCAATCACTCCCGGAACTCCCCGGAGAGTGGCGACGATACCAGCTACTGTGGCCAATCTTCAGCTGACTTGTCGGATACGCAACGTTGATCTTGGTAGAAGTCACATCATCCGAAGAGAAAAGCATGGTATGTGCATGGAATAACGACACAACAGCTCCAAGAACACCAGTTGTCCGCAATATACTGCGGTAGGCATCGTGAAATCGAAGCAAATTGACGACGAAGCCCAAGAGAACTAAAAGATCAGTACTCCGGTCTTGAGTTGTGACAGTTTGAGTAGCATGGCTGATGTAGACAGCAATCGTAGCCAGCTCAGAATAAGGAACAACATTTGCGTCGATGGCAGTTGCCGCAAGAACAGAGCCAACCGCATGCTTCGAGAGGTCTGGAAGTTTGTTGAGTCTTCTGAGAAGTTGTTCCATGATACCTGTGCGCTACATCGTGGACAGGTGAGATTCTTACAAACGCCTGTCAAGCATGAAACAAGCTCACCCACCCGAATCAAGACATAGTCGAATCGGTTTTCTGCAATGAGGCGACCAATCTTCTGAATGTACTGGCACTCCAATTGCTGGCAGGAAGGTGTTGGATCAGTTCCATCTGCTCCAAGATGCTGATTACCACCACTGCTGCAGCGCTGGTGTAAGAAATCGAGAATTTGGCACACGAGCATAAACGCCTCAACATTGAAAGAAGACTTCTTCGTCGGAACCTTCTCGGAGGACAACGCAAAGCACTGATCGTTCGTGACTTCGCCCATGACCATAGCACTTTCGCTGCCACTCATACATAGCTCCCCTATTGCGACGCGAAGGTTATCTTGATGTTGCTGTCCATCCTGTCCATCGACATCAAAAGTCGCCTCAAACACCGCAATAGTGTTTACGTAAAACTGCTCGATGCGGAGCTGTTTGTGGAGAGCAAGGTAACTCCGCTCGTAGGCAGTTCGCAACACATGTGCACAGATGGAAATGACCTTCACGAGTCCTTCTGTGTTGCTCACGGTGGAAAGTAGCTCCAATAGGCATTGATGCTCGTGTATGTGTGCGAGAATACCGCCCCACAGTGTGCCTTGCGTAGATCTTACCAATACTTCGATAAGCTGACCAAAGACACCGAGTTCAGTCCAACATACAAGCATACAATTCGACATCTGGCTCACCTGAAGAGTATCAAGTTGTCTCTCCTTTGCATCAAATGTTAGATGAAATAGTCGATGAAGAGTTGACGCCTCCGACAGTTCGTGCACAGTTTCTTGGAAACCAATCAAACGAGACAACACAGCGAGAACCGAGTCGGCAACACGCCCATCATTTACCGACTGTCCGCCAGACTGTGCACAAGCCTTGAGAACCTTGACTAGTGTTGATGGTAGGCGTTCGCTCACCACGAGGATTACATGGTTCGCTGCTTTGATCCGGTCTTCGCTGAGCACGTCCTTGAGCACATCGAGGGCAACCACGAATCGTTCAACACCGTCATCACTATCGTTCAGAAAAGGTGGTGGTGCATGAGTGGAAGCTTGCAACATGGCCGCGTTAAACACATCGAGTCGGTGCTGGAAGGCGAGTCGCAATCGCTGGGAACAGACACTGATAAGCTTGTCGGTATCTTTCTGGCTTACGCACCTGTGAGCGTAGGTCCGTCAGCAACCAATCCCAACACAACCACCCCATAGATCAGGCAAACGTACATTCGCACACCGGTTGTGGCCACATCTTCCAAAATTGCAGTGTGAATGTCACGTAGTGCGGCATCTTGGGCTGCCTCACTTGCTGCCGTCATGTACTCGACGACTTTACCATGCAGCTCGTCGTCACTGATACTCGCACTGGCCGCCCGTTTCAGTACTCGTTCACTTGCGCTTTCGGTATTCAATACTGTCGATGCAGCGGGTGGTTGAGCCGCGCGTTTGTCGGGACTTGGTTTCCGAAAGACTGCTGCGAGTTTCTCAGGCGAATACGAGCGTCGTTCACGACTTCGTTCCCGTCGCTTGGGCGATCCATCGCCACTGCTGTCGGGCGATGTCACTGTACTCTGTTTATTGGGGCTTCGGGACAGCGAGGATGCACTGGACGTCTTCTGGAACAGTCGCTTCATATGGATTGCTTACTATCACTTTGAATCGCCAATTCTGCGACTTCTAGAAACGCTCCAAAAGCCAAATTTTGCCAGTCGACGCACCAATACCTTTTCTCTTGTACAAAACAATCCCTTGTCAGCATACACGCTGCTAGCGGTCGGAAGGATCAACGTCGAGATCGTAGTTGCCGCGACGGTCGCGTTTTACCCTGGTTTCTTTTCCCCCAATAGTTGAAGTCCAGATACCGTATAGAAACACGTTTGCCCACGTTTCTATATGGTTTCTAAATGATACAGTCTACTATACTCGTATAGTACGGTACAGCATACTTCCCCATGTTCATCCCCAGATCTGATCAAACATGGAGACGACGGGAAGCACGAGTGAACGACGTCTCTCCGGGCAAATGGGGACACCTACACAGCGTAAAAAGCCGACATTTCTCAAAATCAAAGATTTGACTCCCGCATTGAGCGAGAAGGAATGCTATCTCAAAGTCATTGTCATGGAATCCAACGCCAAAGACGACGCTTTGGCCGCGGGGGCCAATGCTACGTTGCTTGTGGGCGACGAGACGGGCTGTGCATCGCTGGTATTGCCCAAGAGTCTCGCACAACATCTACGTGTAGGTGATATTGTTCAGGTTCTTCAAACCCAACTTGTGCTCAAGAGTGGCCGTGTGTACCTCTGGGGTGGACGTGTCGAACGAGTGGGTGAGTTCACAATGCTCTTTAAAGAATCCAACAATGTCAGCAACATTGCATGGGTACCAGATCCCAATAACCCCGAAACATTGGTACGTTGGACGTATGTGAATCTGTGAGGACGTGGAATTTGACGTTGTTTGGTGTGCATAGATTCCTGGTCGCTCCCCAGCGAAACGTCCCAAGCCAGCCAAAGCCTAAGACGTTGTATCCTCAGCAAGACCTCCTAATCAAATGAAGCTAGCACCGTAGACAAGAGTGGAACAAGTATGACGGCTTTTTCATGACGTTTTTTCATCCGGTTGGATGTTCCAGAATGTATTGTACACTATTCCAAGCCGTCTCCATGGACCTCCGTTCTACTGCACACAAGTGCTTTATAAATACATTCGTGTTGTCTCATGCACAGCCCAAAAGCGAATGGACGGCTCCTTCGCAGTTGCAGTACCATCACACGGTCATGGGCGATGTGCGCGCGGCGTCGACCGTGCCAATGGTCGTCCCGATGGACACCTCGGGCGCGATGGTTGGACCACGAGTGTCCATGGCAATGGTATCGGCGTCCGTATCCCCACCAGACGTGACCCACAGCGTTGTGGCCATGAATCCATTTCAAAATGTTTCGCCACGCACAGGATCAGCCTCAAGTTCAGGAAGTGCCACGTCCGATCGCAAGAGTAGTCTCCATCACCGCAGTTTC
>JAADWU010000055.1:0-23706 GCA_023336255.1 Pythium graminicola
GACTTGAAACCAGGACCAAGCTCCATACCATTGAGCAAACCTGGATTGATGAGCACTGTGAGGTACGTATTGTTTGTTCGACGATCCCACGAATCCGTAATGTGACCACCATACATAATCTCCCCAAAGAGATATCGAACATCATCCCATGGAACATTGGCGTTGTTGTCCAGATACGAGTGAAGAATATTTGCACAAATGGTGAGATCACCGGTATTGAACGAGTAGGCACGTGACCAACCTTGTTGACCAAATCGTTTACGACCGAGCACAATGGCATGAAACCAACAGAGTGCAAAGAGACATGCTTTGAATTCGGATGGCTTGGTACACGCTTGAATACGGTCTTCACTGAAATTGGCCCATGCCCGACGCAAATTCGACTGAATATCAGATGGTGCTTCATTGGCGACTTTGATACAACTTTGCATGAGCGATTCAGGGATATTGAGCATATCAGGCAATGGCGGTGGTTCGGCGGAGATAAAGCATCGAAAACTCTCGTGAGCACCTTCCGTTGCGATTTCTTCAAGTTGTCGTTCCAATGTAGGCAGCCACGATTGCATCAAGTGGACATTTTGCAAGATGATCCATCCACCATCGGTACTCAATCGTTTGACTGCATCACCAGCGTATGCCTCTTGACCTTGACCCATGGAAATGTTGATAAAGTTGTTATTCTCCAAGCTCACACCTTTCGATTTGCCGAGATTTTCGACCCATGGGGTGGGATCAACACCAGGGAAGAGGACGAAGAAGATTGGAATGGATGATGTTGTCTCGTCATACGTCGCTTCCATATTGAACGGAGGTTGTGTGACGTACTCTTCACCAAGCGATTCCAGGATGTAGGTACGTAAAGCATTGGTCACACGATCGGGACGCATCGCACGAAGCAAAATAATCCGCTGGAAAGAAGTGAGCTTGACAAAATCCCCCGGGAGTTTTTGTCGCTCAGCGTCTTCAGTAGCAAACCATTTTCGCCACTCATCGGGATCATTTTGAATGGAATCGGGCAGAGCGGCAAAACACTTCATGGTATCGAGAGCTTTGACCTTGGACCAGATTGATACAGGGAGCCAATCTGACGCAGAGCCTGCATTTCCAGCATCAGGATGAGCCTTGCTGATCAGCAAGGCTTCCACTTCACTGTCTAGCAGCAAACCATCCTTCAACAAGACCTTAAGACATAGCATGGTGGCTACAATGAGTTTATCTCGCTCAAAGACTCCACGTCGCACGTAATTGAACACACATGATGTGATACTATCCATCAAAACACGACAGCGCACAACCATCTCTTCATCGGTTAGATCCAGGGATGATTCATCCGATTCACCAACCACTGCATCCTCTCCCTCAGCGCCACCTCCGGCGGCACTGGCCGCAGGAACACCTTCGGTAGGTGCAGCAGTTTCCTCTCTCTTGATAGGAACACGCGAGATGCCCGACAAAAAGACTTGCTGGAACGATGCAAGCGAGTAGATGTAGTACGAATGTACTTTGCTAATGTCGCTCATGAGGAAGAACAACAACGACCCTCGTGCAGCGATACTTCGGTACTTTTCGCTTGTCAAGTTGACACTCACCTGTGTTGTTTTAGCGATCTCCATGTTATTCTGGATACGCTGGGCTTTGAACTTGGTGTCACTAAGAATCGTAATCAGTGGCTGATTATTCGTGATATCATCATCGGCGTTGGCAAGTTCGGACAAAATGACATCTTCCAGTCGATTCAACTCAATTTTGCCTTCATTTTGTTCCTGAATCAGACGTTCTCGTTTCACAGCCAAATCTGCTCGTTCTTTAGACACAACCAAGTTCAAAAGCTGATCCTCAAGACCCAGCATTGTCACCGTGAAGTTCACGATCGTGCACTCGGCTTGAATTTCAGGTGGATAATGTGGGTTACCCAGTTTCGTGTGCAAATAGAGGCGGAAGTTGTCGTTGTACGGGACAGAAGCATCACCGATTTGGATCTCGTAGCGAGCACCACGCCGAGAAGTTGACCGTTGAATGACAGGTGCCAAGATCGGATCTATCTTCTCACCCAAGTTTTCGATCAGAAAAGCTCCGTCTGTTCCAATAGCAGTTTTGAGGCGTTCAATCCACATCTTTTGCCCAACACGCACGACAATCAGGCTCTTCGCTTCCATTTCCCGAATCCATGCAATAGCTTGTAGCTGAGGATCAATGATAAGCGGTCGTCGACCCATGGACACAGTTGTGCACACAATTGCACCGTTCTCTGTTGAGACTCGGTCAGCCGGTAACTTTTGTGTATTCCACTCGGCAATCTGGGCATCATTCGTCAAGATTGAAAGGGGATTTGCTTCTTCCGACATTGCAATACTCTCGCCATTTGCTGCCTTGCGGAGGTACGGAACCCAGTGCTTGTTAATAAGTTCATCACGGAATGGCTTGGTGAAGGGACCAATGTATGAAATGAATGCCGAGGCCAAGAGAACATCACCCACGAGAAGGTCCTTTTCTTTTTGAAGTCGCTCGACGTTGATAGCCCAACGGACATTTTCACTAGAAAGATCGTTTGTCAATTTCCCAGCGAGTTTCATCTTACGATTGCCTTGTTCCACCGAGTTGATGGCATCTTCTTTTTCTCTTTCGGCAGCGGCAGCTTCCGCAAGCAGTTTGTCGAGTTTCTCCTGCAATTCAGCAACCAACTGAGTCACCTCAGCCAATCGTTTGTTCGCAGATTCCAATTCGGCGTTTGCTGCGGCGAGGGCTTGACGTTTCGGTTCGACTGTGACAATGATATCGTAGTACATGACAATGTTGATAACCCACGAACAAAGACCAGCAGCGGCTTTGTTCTTGGTCAAGATTGTCTCGTAGTTGAAGTGTTCTTTCTCGAGAAACTCACGTACTTCTTTCCAGTTCAGGACGGGTACTTTGCCATCATCGACGACCTGCTTGAACCCCACCAAGTAGTCAATGTACTCAGGAATATTACCGAGCAGTTGCTTCTTGACTGTGTCCCACTTGGTATCCTTGACTTTTCCGGTCTTTGAAATTTGCACATTGGGATGCACACCAGCAAGTAACACCATCGTTGCTGCGAAAATGTCATCAACACCTGCTGGAGGTTTGGACATCGTCTTACATTCGCCCAAATCTTTCTTGTTCAGAGAGTCCAGCGCTTCCATAGCCTGTTGCACGGCTGGTTCTGCTTTTGCTAAATCTTCTTGCGTGGAGCGTTGTTTCTCCGTGACTTCGGCCTGGATGATGGCACACTTGGCAGCCTCGTCACCAGCTTTCTTGCTTTCGATTTCGACGTTCGCTTTCTCTTTGTTGACAGCCTCGGCAATGCTTGATGCCACTGCTTTCTTGTCTTCAGCAGCTTCGAGTTTACCTTTCAGTTCAACTTCCAAACGAGCCACAGTCTCTCCAGTTTCCTTCAGTTTCTGTAAACCTTTGTCCAGACGATCAATAGCGCCGCCATACTCCTTGAACTTCTTTTGAAGAATCTTTTTGTACAACTGAAGCAATTCAAGGTATGACTTCGGGGTCGTGTAAACGTACCGTCGCTCAACCTGGAAAAAGCGCTCGGCGCATTGATTGACCGATTGGACTGAAAAGGGCATAAAGTTTTCGATACCCGCACGTGTGTTTTCATCACCAAAAAGATCAGCGATTTCCTTCAACTTCTCTTTTCCGACAGACAAAAGCGCCTCTTTTGGCCATGGCTGGAACCAGTCAATCACCGTACAGTTGACCAACGCAGGGAACTTCCGCGCACGGTTCCTAAAATCATCGCCTACAGGGGAGAAACACAGGCAAAGATGTAATCGTTTCCGGATCTCGCCTTGGTAGAACTTGATGACTTCCTTACGATCTTTCGTTCCAGCTACTGGTGAGAGCAGGTTAACGATATTGTCCATATCTTCCATGGCAAACAAATCAGGAATTTCCCCTGACGCGAGAAGATCGTTGAGGTAGATGAGGAATTTCTCGTTGGTGATCTGCGAATCCGTGAGCATGAACACGACGCCACCATCTTCTTCGTTTCGCGACAACATATCGACAACTGCCATGTGCATTTTGCGCAAATCTTCCTTGAATTCGTTTTCACCATACTTGGAACTAATGGTGATCTGTCGCACGGTAAACCCACAGATGTGGCTCGCCAGACGAGCAAGGGAGCGCTTACCAGAACCACCAACACCAACTAGTAGCGCATGACCGCTCTCGTTTCGAAGGATACGAACAATTCGAGCAACGTGTTTCACAGCGTCGTCGAAAAGATCGAGGTGCATCGCGGTATTATTTTCGTTGTTGTTGTAGTCACGCAACTGAGCCTGAAGATTGAGCTTAAGATCGTCCAGGTTCGTACCCGTAATTTGGTCGTATTCGGGATCTCCATCCTTTGTAAAATGACAGAAGATAAGAGGCCATGAGTTTTCGGCGGCATAGTAGCGACTGGTGTTACATGCTGGGAATGATCGCTTGACTTGCAGCTGTACCAATTGGTTGTACTTGTCAATATCAGCCTTACACACGAGACGATCGCCGTATACACGTTCACTTTCGTGTAGCCACAGGAATATGAACTTCTCCGTTGTTGTAAACCGTTGTTTCTTGGAGGCAATCAGCCCTTGAAACACGTTGGACAAATGTCGTACATTGAACTCGTAGTGGAAGTTGGCTGCCGTTTTACGGAAAGTGTTCACGACCGAGTTGTGTAACGCAAGCGCAGCTTTGATGAGAGCGTTGGAGAACTGAACGTTACTGAGCTCATCGTTAAACGCGGATAGATGGCCGCCCAAGAATGTCTCGTAGATGGTCACGAGACTTGGTGCTTCAGGCATACCCATCGCAAATGTGCAGAAATGTCGTTGCAGTCGAGGGTCAATCAAGAAAGAACCAGCAGTCGGGTTCATACCGGCAACATACTGACAGTTGAGAATATTCTGGTTCTGCAACTTGGCACGATCAAACCAATGTTTGTACTCCATCACTTGACGCAGCAACGAAATCGCGCTCTGAGTGTTGTAAGGATCAACTTCGGGCAAGTTCAGATCATCCATGAAGTAGATCAACTTGGCTTTTCCTGGTGGCCCAAGGTTGACACCAGTCTTACGCTCGAGCTGGCCGAACATTGCTTGTTGAAGAATTCCTGATGTGGTGTAGAAGTTGAAGTTGATCGTGCAGTATCGGAAAGCTGCGGTTGCCTCATCCTTACTCAATTTCTTCAGCATACCAACGATATTCTGTGTCTTACCAGTACCAGCTGGACCACACACCATGACTGGAACGCTCTTGGCGATCAAATTCTCAAGCCAGAATGCAATGGACGCTGTTTCCGTGGTTGGCACAGTGATTTGGTTGATTGGACTCGGAGACTTGTACGTTTCGGTGTAAAAGTAGGGTGACTTCGACCATGAGTTGAACTTTGATGATTCAGGGTCGAGCCAGAAGTCAAACACTGTGTTGCTTGCCGAAGCGACGAGCTTTACATCCTTCCACTGGTTCTTCCACCAGTTGCTGAACTCGGCAGAGTAATCAGTACCATCATCGCTCATAGTCAACACTGAGCCGAACGCCCAGACACAGCAGAAGACAAAAGTGTTCTGCATGACTGTGTAGTCTTCCAAAACTTCTACTGTCAATAAGCAGTCGATCATGTTGAGCAGATTCGTCACCAAAGTTGTATCCTCCACTGGAACGATCGGCACCAGCTTCTTCTTGAAGAACTTCAGGGTGGGCTCGATATACTGATCGAAAAGTCCTTGGAATTTGGTCCGAATCTCCGGTGTGAATTGCATCTTCTTGAGGCGGTGATCGATTGGTGCTTGGCAATGAACATTCAACCACGAATCAATCAGGCAACGCCACTGGTATCCTTCTGATGTGGAGATGTACAGGATACCGGCTCGTGATACAGTCGCAGGAGTCGCATATACCAAATCTCGAATCTCAAAAATCATACGCATGTGTGGCTTCAGTGGAATACGCTCGTTTGACGTTAATGTGAGCATACGATTGTCATCCATAACAGAGTTCATGGATTCAATCCAGTTAGCATCCAGATCACCGTCCAAAATAATCCATTTGGGATTGTTATCTTCATCACCATTGTCACGACGACGAGATCCAAGGTCACGCATAATGCGCGACAACAACCCATCCTTCCACTCGCGGGTCTTCAACACAATGTATCCGTACAACTCGTTCGTGCTGACAGATTTTGGGTTCAAATCTTGAACTTCCATGGGAGTTCCCATGATTTCGCGAGCCTTCTTTAACGTCTTCCAGGTTTCCGTCTTTCCTGACGATGGAGGTCCCATCACAAACACACAATGGCGAATTGCTAACAATTCGGAAAGCTGTACGACCTTGAGCATGAACTCCGGTCGTGGTGAGTTTCCAATGGCTTCCGACGCACCTTGTACCATCGACTCGAGTTCCATATCTCGCTTGCGCGGCGGGTCGTTCCGTACATCGACGTTTGGTGAGTCACGTGGGAACAAATCACCCAGCAAACCGAAGAAAATAACCAGATCTTCAGCGACAATCTTTGGGATATTGAAATCTCGTAGTGCTCGCATGAGTAGATCGATTTCCGGAATGTCTGGTTCCGCACGCTTGAACGCACCGGCAACACATAACACAGACTTGACAGCACGTAGACCCCAATCATAGTGAAGTTGCTTGGACAGCAGCTGACCGAGTAACGAGTACAAACCATAAAACTTCGACGCCAGAATCTTGGCTTGTGTGAATCCTTCAGCCATCAACATGTTCTCACAGATAAGCACCAAATCAGGAACCATCACAGTCATGGGACGGAACAAAGCCTTCAGTCCTTCCGGCAATTCGGATCGACCCAAGTAGCCAGGGTTCATGGTGATGAATGCACCGACTGTAGGATCCAACATCACTTCATCATTTTCCAGGATAAACTTCTCGTCGTCTGCCTTACAGGCGTCGCACACAGCCTTGAACTGAACTGAACACACGGACAACACCTCGGGCACAAGCCGATTAAACTCATCGAAACAGCCCCATGAACCTGACGATGCAAGACCCTTGAAGATGTTCCCAAGACTCTTGAAATCCATCTCAGGAGAGCAGTTGAACACGTAGCACACTTTGCCCAACGCGTTGGCGAGATCTTTCGTGGTCTCTGTCTTACCGGTTCCAGCTGGTCCTGCTGGAGCACAACCCATCTGGAGGTTCAGAGCCTGGGTGGCTGTCACGTAAATTCGATCCGTCAGTGGTGTGATCACCAATCGTGGCCCGTTCCCGAGGTATTCGTAGTCGTATGGGATACCAGCATCACAGATTAAGATCTGAGCACGAGAGTTGTTGATACCTCTGAAGTTCATGTCACGCTTCTTGAATGAACCCTGAACAGGGGAAAAGTAATGCTTCAGCTGGGACTGCCACTGGAACGACGATGCATCATCAACGCCTGCTCGAATCATCCCAGCTACAATATCTCGACCGTGTGCATCCATTGTGATGAGCACCATGACACGCTGACGTTCCTCTGACGAAATATCGCTTTGTGTAAGTTTGATCAAATCCTCGAGTTGCTTCTCTTGTAGCTTGTTGTAGTTCTTGAGGGCATCTTTGTCTCCTTGCTCTGCCATCGCACGAAAAGCTCTCTCGACTTCTTGCACATAGTGAACTCCTGCCGCCAACAGAATGATTTGTGCGGCGTCAATTGGTCGTCCAGTCGCTGGATTGAGGAAGTTGATCCATTCGACACGTGGCATTTCTGTATACGCAACCAGGGATCTCTCAATGTGCTTGAACAGCGTCATTCTCATGGCACGCATGACAGTTTCAAGATAGATTTCTGCTTCGCCGTCAAGGATGGGTGGCTCATGGAATTCAACCGTTTCCTTACCGACCCCAGAAACAAACTGAGTCGCCATTGGGCGTTCGCCAGGACCGCGTTCGACGAGAGTCAACGTCTTTGTCGCAAGGTAGATCTTGGAACAGTGCACCATGATGCGATCTGGATGCGATCCGTTTGATAAAATATCGAGTAGATCAGCTTCAGACATGAAATAGAATCGCGGGAATTGGCGCCGACGGCCGTCAAGGAACTCTTTCAGACGGTGCTTGCACAACTCGAGCTTCTCTACAATTTGCTCGAGTTTCTTGATCAGTCCTGACTCAGTACATGCCATTCGAACATTCAAAGTCTGCCATGCCTTTCTCAAAATTCTGCGAACATCAACATCGATATCCTCGAAGTCAGCTGTGAGTTCTGGAAGCTGCTTCTTGACCTCCTCGGATTGAATGAAAAGCGGTTCTAGATAACTCCACGATCGTTGAATATCACCGATCAGTACAACAACTTCGTTGATCGATGAAAGGCCGATTTGCAGACTGGCCACACGTGGTTCAAACTCGGATTGGTACGGAGACGCACTCATACCCTGGACATCAATCTGATGTGTCTCAAGCAACTCAAAGTTCTCTTCTGAAACCTTGAGCAAAGGAACATGGTCTTCTTCTGGCGCTTGAGGATTGTAAGGCGTCATTTCCCAGTTCACTTCAGCCCAGATTCCTTCTAATTCGATCAGTCGAAGTTCCAGTTCCTGTTCCTTCTCGGCTTCATAACAGATTTCTGTAATATCACCACTGAAATTGTGCAGGTTCTTGCTCAATATCAATCCGAGGCGTTGTTCTGGATCTTCATCAGGAGTGGGAAAGTCTCCTGTCTTAGCCATGATTCTCTTCCAATGGCGTGGACGCATGTAACTGGAGCTGACACATCGAATTAGTGGATGGGTTTTGTCGAACGACTGGCATTCCCTGAGAATCGATTGGTACGCATCACTCCACTGGATCTCCTTTGGTATCTTCTTGAGTTCTTTCAGAGTCGACTGGATCTCGATTTGGAGAGAGTTCACGTCGACTTGCTTGAACAGAATCTGACTGGTGTTTTGGAAGAACGCCTTGGTACGTCGAATGATGCTCCACACTGTCTTCACTGCCTCCACATCAGCGCGCATAAGACCCATCATGCGCAAAGATTCGTTCATGAGCTGCGGGAACCCGAAAATTGCACATAGCCGCGTGTTCTCCTCGCTCTTCTTCATCTCCATTTCCCAGTCGACAAGATAGCTCTCGATCTTTTCAAGAGCCTTCTCTGGCTCCAGCTTGTAAGACCAAAAGTCGAGAGACTTGAGAGCTTCCTTCTTCTTTGCAATAGTCTTTTCGTACTCAACGATGCGATCTTCTGTTTTCTCACTGAAGACTCGGGTAGGCTCCTGGATTCGGTGCTCCGTCATTGGAACCTGTTTCTGCACGTCGAGGAAGAGTTTGTCCATGTTCTCGATCTCAACCAATTCTTTGTCAACATGACCACCATTCTTCTTCACGTGGCTGAACAGTTGACGAACTTGATCCATGATGAGCACATTACTCTCCTTCTCAACATCAAGTTTCTTGATGATCTCCTTGACTTTTCGCAATGTCTCGAGTCCATCGGCTTCGTTACTTGGGATGTCCTTCTTCAGATCGATGAGGATACGACGGAATTCACCATTGCGCTTGTTCATGCTCGCCATAACTCTGCGAATCATGTCACTCGAGTCCAGGTCCTTCTCACCTGCAAGAGGTGGCATACACTTTGTCTTATTTTCATCTGTATTTGGCTGAAACACGATTGTGAATGGTGAGCCGCGCACTGGGCCTGCGATGCCTGCGAAGGTACCGTTGAAATCAACAGCGAGCTGGTATTTTCCAGGCTTTGGTGCTGTTAATGTGACAACGTAGGTGCCATCATTCTTGTCCACGATAGCCGTGATTGGCATGTCAACAATCTCATCACCCCTCAACGTTTCATCCATACTTTTCAGCGAGATTGAGAACTCATCTCCGCCACAATCACGGGGTCCGTCATCCTTGTCGCGACACTGGATTACAAAAGTCGTTGGGTACCCTGCAAGACACATATCACTCAATGCAGAGATCAAGCAGGGTCCGAATGCCAACGACTTGAGGGCAGCTGTAACAGAGTGAAACTTGTATGCCGCCGACACATTAGTGTAGGGCATACCGGATAACGATGCGCGAACTTCAGCATGAAGGGGACCGTACTTCTCGAAACTTGGAGCGGTTGCTTGGATGAGTGATGAGTTGAGTACAGCTCCTTGAACATCAACAAATCCTTTTGATACTGCAAACCGAA
This sequence comes from Pythium graminicola, assembly GCA_023336255.1. Lineage (NCBI taxonomy): Eukaryota > Oomycota > Peronosporomycetes > Pythiales > Pythiaceae > Pythium > Pythium graminicola. The sequence goes on from JAADWU010000055.1 coordinate 10,172, forward strand.
CAGTTGCGTTTTGTCCAACGAAGTTGTACCCGTGTACTTTGACCTTGGCATTTCCGGTGATCGGACCCATCTTTGGTTCTATCGCTGATACCGCGTAAGGCGGGCCAACAACTTCACTGGCGTTCAGGACGTGGAGATCGTTGAACCAACGGTTTGCCCAACCACCAAAGAATATCATATAGTTGGTATTCTTGTCAAACACCATGTTTGTATCAGCACGCGGAATGGGTGCATCGCCACGCACCGGTGGCGACTGCCACGCCATTGACCCTGTGTCGAGTACGAGAACTGAGTTCAAGTACATCCCTTGTGCTGTGCCCGACTCTGCAAGATCACCACTGTTGCCACCAAACATAAACACTTTCCAGTGTGGTACTGCCGCAACGCTGACACAAGTGTGGTTCCATGTCGGTGATGGCAACTGTACTTCAAGCACACTCCATGTCTTCGTGTCCAAATCGCACACACAGATATCTTGAAACTGCTTAAAGGAGTTCCAGCCTCCGATCACAAAGAGTTTGTTCCCAACGAGACACGTCTGATGGCCTGAGCGAGGCTCGGGTTTGTCTCCTTCCGTCTGAACTTCTTCCCAACGCCAATGTACGAGGTCAAGTGCGTGGAGATCATTGAAATCGGTGCGGCCATACCCGTTACCTCCGTATCCTCCAAACACATACATTTTGTCACCAACAAGAGTCGCACTATGCGCACCACGACATTGTGGGAGTCCTTCCCAGAATCCATGAGCGTGTTGTTGCTCCCAGACACGCAACTCAGTGTCGAAAACCCATACGTCGTTCATTCGTTTCTCCGCTGCAAAGCCACCAAAGATGATGAGCTTCTTCTCAAACAGCACAGCCGAATGACGCCACCGCGGTGGTGGCAAATCTTCTGGTCCGTTGGCACCTGAGATTAATACCTTGGACCACGTATAGGCTCCACTGTTGACATCCAATCTGTAAAGATCGTTGGTCGGTCCCGGTGGTGTCTTGTGGTCACAGCCACCAAACATAAACACACACGTTTCCGTCTCGGTGCTTTTGAGTGTGAACGAGTGACCGGATCGTTTGACAGGGATATCTCCGCCTTGCTTGGGCACGAGCCACATCATTTCAGGCTCGGCACCGAATCCGATCGGCTGCATCACCACCACCACACGGTCAGCAAGAGAAAGGAAAAAAGCCCTTTGGTTTTCGTTCACACTCACCATGGTCGCTGTTTCAACCCAGGCACAGTCAAGACGTCAAACTCCTTAGACGCCAGTGAATTCTTGCTTGATATTGCCGTCGCGCGGACGATGCGGGGCGTTGCCGCACGACTGGGAGGTTTGTGTTGGCGTGGTCAACCTCCCGAAGTGTGGCGTCGTTTCGGACCCACTTGCGCAACGTAAGTGCGATCAGCGGCCCTTCAATCCCCCTTCCCCTTCATGACCTTCAGGGGTCGCGGAGACCTGCCGTACAGACCAGCATTCACGCAAGCGGCGCGTCATGCACTCCATATTGAAACTGTTTTTTGGCGGCAAAACTCGTTTCTAAGAGTTTCTAACCAGATTTCACGTTAGAAAACCAAACTGTTAGAAATTCTCCATGTAACCGCAACAGCGTAACCCAGCTAGGCTAACTGAATAGTGATATTAGCCTGTGAAGAGCATCCACGTTCAACAGCCCAAGTGTTCACATTGGCACGTTCCAGCTAGCAATGCCCCAGTATTCTATCCACATTGTGCAGATAGATCTTCCTATCCGTGCTTAGGTGTTGAACTTGAAGAAGATGATGTCACCATCCTGAACTTCATACTTCTTACCTTGCATCTTCAGCTTACCCGCCTTCTTGACGGCATCCTCCGAGCCCACTGCACAAAAAACTGCATGAGTCATCGGTCCCGTACTCCAAGATCTACCTCCACAACTTACATTCTTTGAGATCAGCGAATGCCTGAACTTCTGCCATGATGAAGCCACGCTCGAAGTCCGAGTGGATCACACCAGCCGCCTGGGGTGCCAAACGACCTTTACGGATCGTCCAACCACGCACTTCGTCCTTACCAGCAGTGAAGAAGTGGATCAAACCGAGCGCATGGTAACCCATCTTAAGGATGCGGTTCAACATGGTCTTGTTGTTTGGGTTCTCCTTTAGGTATACCTCAAGCTGACCAGCAGCCTCAAGATCTTGCAATTCTTGCTCAAATTCGCAGCTGAACGGCACCACAGGTTCATCGCCTCCACGTTCCTTGACAAAATCAGCAATCTTTGTGAGGTACTTGTTGCCCTTGCGCAGGTAGTCCTTCTTGCTAACGTTGACAAGGAAGACCACAGGCTTGGCCGTCAAGAGCTGAAGCTGGTTCAATACTTCGACATCAAGCTGATTCCAGTTGCCAAACGACACATCCTTGCCCGCCTCGAGCCATTCCTTCACACGAACAAGCGCCTCCCACTCCAACTTCTTGTCCTTGCCACCAACACCACGCTCAACGTTTTTGCGCTGAGACTCGACAAGCTTGGACACACGCTCCAAATCCTTCAGGCGAAGCTCGTGCTGGATAATCTGGATATCACGAACCGGGTCGACATTACCTGACAGAATACAGCATGCATTAAGTCCTTGTTCATGTTTTCGCAACCACCAGACACTGTACCTTCAACGTGGGTCACTTCCGACGAGTCAAATCCACGAACCATGTGATAGATCGCATCAACAGCCTGGATATGGGACAAGAAGGCATTGCCGAGACCGGCACCTTCGGCGGCACCCTTGACGAGACCAGCAATATCCGTAATTGTCATCACTGGAGGCACACTGACGGCGTAGCGCAGCATACCAGCGAGGTTAGTCATGCATTAATACTAGAACCCAAGGGCAACGACACATCAAACGTACACGCTCTTGGGTTCGTATTTGTTGACAAGCCAGTTGAATCGTTGATCCGGCACCGGTACAACGGCCTCATTCGGCTCAATCGTACAGAACGGAAAGTTCTCGGCCGGAATGTTCAACTTGGAGAGGCAGTTGAAGAACGTACTCTTGCCGACGTTCGGGAGACCGACAATCCCGATCTTGACATTGTTGGTCGGACGTCCAAGGTAGACCTTTGGTGGGGCTTCCTGTTGCGCATTGGGGGATAGTGAGTATCATGACAACGTACCCAAAGAAACCGTGCGTCTTATGAACGCCTTTGCGTCAACATTATTGGCTCTGTATGGACATACCTCCTTCTTCTTTGGCGGCATGATTCTCCAGAGACTTGATTTTCCTGAGTATGGATGGCAGTCGATGCGAGCTTTAACATACTCATACCGGTACACAATCGGTAATCCCAATTCTCCCAAATCAGTGGATTCATCCGCAAGTTCACTTAATCTATCCAAGTGAGTTCTACGTGTTGAACTTGAAAAAAATGCAGTCGCCATCCTGGACCTCGTATTTCTTGCCCTGCATCTTCAGCTTACCAACCTTCTTCACCGCTTCCTCCGAGCCCACTAGATACAGCACACCACGTCAATTTTCCGTCGCAAGTTTTGATCATGTATCCACAACGTACATTCTTTGAGATCAGCAAACGCTTGAACTTCAGCCATGATGAAACCACGTTCGAAATCCGAGTGAATCACACCAGCCGCTTGTGGTGCCAATCGGCCCTTGCGGATTGTCCAGCCACGCACCTCAACCTTACCAAACGTAAAGAAATGGATCAAGCCGAGGGCTTGGTATCCGGCCTTCAAGATGCGGTTCAGGGTCGATTTGTGTGTTGGGTTTTCCTTCTGATAAGCTTCAAGCTGACCAGACGCTTCCAGATCCTGTAATTCTTGTTCGAATTCGCAGCTGAATGGGATCACAGGCTCGTCACCACCTCGCTCCTTGACAAACTCGGCAATCTTCAAGAGGTACTTGTTACCCTTGCGTAAGTAGTCCTTTTTGCTGACGTTGACAAGGAACACCACCGGTTTGGCCGTGAGAAGTTGCAGTGTGTTGAGGACGTCGACTTCGAATGGACTCCATTGTCCAAACGACACATCCTTGCCTGCCTCGAGCCATTCCTTCACGCGAACAAGCGCCTCCCACTCCAACTTCTTGTCCTTGCCACCGACGCCACGCTCAACATTCTTACGTTGCGACTCGACAAGCTTTGTCACACGTTCGAGATCCTTCAGACGCAATTCCTGTTGAATGATCTGGATATCACGGACCGGATCAACGTTGCCTAAGGATGTAGGACATGGTTAGCACTCATACAAAGTGGAGTACATATCTGATAGACAAACCTTCAACGTGGGTCACGTCCTTCGAGTCGAATCCACGGACCATGTGGTAGATCGCATCAACAGCCTGGATGTGGGACAAAAAGGCATTACCAAGACCGGCACCTTCAGCAGCACCCTTGACGAGACCAGCAATATCCGTAATCGCAATCACAGGGGGGACCCTGTCCATACATATAAACGACGAGTGAGACAAACGCCCCGTGCTCACGACTGGGCAAGAAGACGAACGTGTTTTGAGGCTTGACTTTCTCCACAAGCCAGTTGAATCGCTGATCCGGCATCGGCACAACCGCCTCATTCGGCTCAATCGTACAGAACGGAAAGTTCTCGGCCGGAATGTTCAACTTGGAGAGGCAGTTGAAGAACGTACTCTTGCCGACGTTCGGGAGACCGACAATCCCGATCTTGACATTGTTACCTGGACGGCCAAGGTAAACCTTGGGCGGGGCTTCCTGTTCAGGAGCACCGTTTGTGTGTCAGCTCATTGCTTCTTGCTCCTCCCTGTCTCAGCCACGCACCTCCTTCTTCTTCGGCGGCATGATGAGCTACGTAGTGTCGCTTGATCAAATGGCTTATTTCGTCACGGTGCCAAAGGTACGCAACACCCCAAGCGATTGGATGAGGCAAACGTTCACTTACCGAAGGAAATACTGTACTTCAGGTTAACCACAAGTAGTTATCTCAGAAAATATCTAAAAACATGAAATGCCTCATTGATTGTTTACATGGGAGCTGGTGTTTGTCCCGAGCCTTCCACAGGTGCACGCAGTTTAACTTGGTCAATATGACGTTGCATAGCTAATGGAAATCAGATCAAACGTTGTCAGTATTGGCATAATCCAGACTTGACAAATTAGGAATTACCTCGTTTCTGCTTTTGTGCTGCAAACCCAATGGCAACGAAAACGAAGAATGACACAACCAAGAAGGCACCGACACCAGCGAAGATGACCTTAGGTGCAGACTTGCTGCTGGAAAGTTTACTACACGAAGCAGTGTCTCGGACGCTGCAGTCGCTTCCAGACCAACAGGAAAGGCAACTGCACTGGTTCACACCGTTAACAGCAAGGCACTGACCGTTCTGTCCACAGTCGATAGAGGTTTTACACTTGCCACCACCAGACTCAACCTTGTACACACCGCCACAAATACTCTCTTGAGTTGTGCCAATTGGGGAACTGACGGTGACTTCGCAAACAGCACCGTTACTGGTACAAACAGCACCTTGCCGAGTCTTCGCGATCCATGTGTCCGTACTCGCAAGTTTCAGCGCACTTGATGAGCAGCTCTCAATGATCCATCCATTCGCAGTTGCCCGAGTATTTGTTGCATCGATCGATTCCGTAACGGTCGGTGCCCATGTACATTTGGAATCGGACGTCCAGGCGGCAGGGTCACTGTATGCAAGATACTTTGCGAACTGAGTCTTCAAATTGTTGTAGTCGGGTGTCGCCACATTCGATGGGGTAGACAATGGATCCAGTGAACCACCTAGTAAATGCAACATGAGGTCACCTGCCATCCATCTCGATACTCACAGAAACACACATACCTGTGAACATAGGATACTCGGAGTCTTCAGCCAGCTTCGCTTGACCATACGAGTAAGCAAGGCCACCCGAGAAAACATTCGTGAACCCCTGTGTATCAGTAGGTGACTGATACAAATATGGAACCATCGGCCACGTTCGGATGACACCTTTTCCTCCTCGACACCCATACTCTCCAAAGCCCACAACAATAGGAAGACCTTGGACCAGCTGAAGGAACTTGGCATAGGTTCCTGCATAAGTGGCTTTCTCACACCAACGATACTCGTTGATGAGATAAATGTCAATACTCTTCTGCATCATCCCATCTTTCATGGTATCACCACACAGTAGGCCTTGAATTTTGACCGTATGGTAATCTTCAGGCGTGAGAACCGTCGTGGACACTTTCGGGTTGCTATAGGCACTATCCGCAGCAGCATAAGCAAGCGGGAGGATACGCATATTCTTGCCGTTTGCTCGCATCCAATTCTTGAGATCAGCTGCATATTGCTTGACACAGGCACCGGCAGTAAGATCTGTCTGCATGATTTCGTTTGCGAGGATCATTGCCAACGTATTGTCATACTGTGCAAAGTTTTGGGCAATCTATGAAACGAGATCAACGTGAAATCCATATCCTTACATAGAGAAAGGCGTTATATCACGTACCTTTTTGCCGTATTCAAGGAGCAATGCCGGATAACACGTATTGCCATCCTTTGCCTCTGGTGGGAGATCCTTTCGGATCGGTGCGTATCGATACTTGCCAAAGTAATCCGAGTTATCAGGGGACGCCGCCACCATGACATACACGCCTAACGCTGCCATGTCGGTCATAAACAATTCATACGACTCGTCTGGGTTGATGTTGTAGACACGAAGTGTGTTGAACTGAAGACCCTTGAGGTTCTGAGCGATCACGGCCTTGGAGTACTTGGTGTAGTACGTATCACTCACAGCATATTCGTACGTCATCTACAAGATCACATCCATGTTCAAACAATCATCCTCTTTAAACCTCGTGTACATGTACGTACGCCTTTGATCATAAAGCGTTCCCCCGTTTTCTCATTGTACATTTTGTTTCCACGCACAACAATCACACCATTGGCACCCGCTGCTTCCACCTGCAATGGGGCCCACGCAACCGTGTAGCACACGGCCGCAAACGCCGTCAACGACGACATCAAGCGCATCATAGTCTTCGCCAACGTTGGTGATCACCAACAATAACCTCGTGCTTGACACAGACAACCCCCAATGCGACCTTGCGTCACTTGGCCAACTTGTGGGCCTGGCTTTCTCCATTCCCGCAAAACGCCCAGAAACCCCAGGAGCACAGTTCATTGGTTGAAAAGGAGTGACATGTTGTAGGGGTAGGGATATACAAGTTGCCAACTGATCTTGGGGCATGAGATGGTGCGACCGGCTCATGAGATTTACATTGTGAAAATGGGATGCATGGATTCGAGGATTATGATAGAAAAGGAACTGTATCGTACTGTTGTTAACAACACGTTGGTTTCGAGACAAGCGAGTTGGGCTGGTACGCTTGAAGTGAATAAGCAAGTGACCGTTTCTACAGTGATACTTCCGTGTTGGGTCTCTCCGGGGGCAGAGTGTGCTTGACTTGATCCGCAAGTCTGTCCGTGGCTGTCAACGTAGTCAATAGACGTGAGAATGAGCAATTCTACACGATCACAATTGTAATGGACGTACCTTTCTTCTTCTTGGCAGCCACACATGCAAGCGCAATGAAAACAACGAGCATGAACCCGAGGAAGATACCAATCACTGCAAACACGATTTTTGGGGCATTTTTGCTGCTGCTGAGTTTTGTGCACGACGCAGTATCCCTCACACTGCAATCCGAGCCACTCCAGCAGGAGTTGCACGAGCACTGATTCGTGCCATTCACCTTCAAGCATTGTCCGTTCAAGGTACAGTCCAGTGTGGAGTTGCAACTTCCTCCCCCAGCACTACTCCCACTACTGGAAGTCTGAGCTCCAGGAACCTTGCCACCGCAAATGCTTTCCTGAGTTGTGGCCAATGCAGAAGACACCTTCACGTCACACGGATTCCCTTTGTCATCACAAGCAGCCCCTTGACGAGTTTTTGCCACCCAAGTGTCTGTGTCCGCAATCTTGAGGTCTTTCGATGCGCAGCTACTGATCAACCAGCCGCTTGCGGTTGCACGTTTGTTGGTTGAGCTGATTGACTCGGTTACTGTTGGAGCCCATGTGCATTTCGTGTCGCTTGTCCACCCGGCGGGGTCGCTATATGGCGAATATTTTGCGAACTGGGCCTTCAAGTTGGTATAGTCGTCTGTTGGTGTGTTGCTAGGTGTAGACAATGGGTCGAGGGAGCCACCTACATTTAAACAAACTCCTTAGGAAGAGCACGTTGGACAATTACCCCAAAAACCGGAAACTCACCGGTGAACATAGGGAATCCTGATCCTTTATCGAGCTTGGCTTCTCCGTACGAGTAAGCAAGACCACCGGACCAGACGTTCGTAAAGCCCTGCGTGTTCTTTGGTGATTGATACAAGTAAGGAACCATGGGCCACTTCCGTGGCACCGAAAAAGGCGTAAGGTGGCATCCATACTCCCCGAAGGCAATGGCGATCGGAAGACCGCTCACCATCTCGAGGAATTTGGCATACGTAGCGTCATAGGTCACATCATCGCACCAACGGTACTCGTTGATGAGGTAAATGTCGATACTCCTCTGCATCATTCCATTCTTCATCGTGTCACCACACAACAGACCTTGAATTTTCACCGTGTGATACTCTTCAGCTTGAAGAACGGTGCTGGTAAGTGTTGGGTTCGAGTACGAGCTGTCGGCAGCGGCGTACGCAAGCGGAATCATCCGCATCATTTTGCTGTTTGACCGCATCCAGTTCTTCAAGTCTGCAGCATATTGCTTCACACAGGCACCAGCCATCAAACTTCCTTGCATAATCTCGTTGGCAAGAATCATCGCCAATGTGTTGTCGTATTGAGCAAAGTTGAGCGCAATCTACGATGTCACGGATGGTTAGCTATAAGAATGGTCACGTCCATCTACAAAGTGCTTACCTTCTTGCCATACTCCAACAACAGTGCTGGATAGCACGTGTTACCGTCCTTTGCTTCTGGTGGGAGATCCTTTCGCATGGTTGCATACTTGTATTTGCCAAAGTAGTCCGAGTTATCTGGTGAGGCGGCGATGAGTACATAGACTCCCAACGCTGCCATATCGTTCATGAACAGCTTGTATGATTCATCCGGATTGATATTGTATACACGCAAAGCGTTGAAGTTGAGGCCTTTGAGGTTCGTAGCAATGGCGTCCTTGGAGTATTGTGTGTAGTACTTATCACTCACAGCATACTCGTACGTCATCTATATTCCAGCATTCAATTTCCATATCAGCCACAAACCCTGACTTAATTTATCCGTAGGTGCCCACGTACGCCTTTAATCAAGAATCGTTCGCCGGTTTTTGCATTGTAGAGTTTGTTACCACGCACAATAATCACACCATTCGAACTGGAGGTACCACTCGAACTGGATGTACCATTCGAATCGGCGGCATTCGTGGGCGCGACCCACTGCGCACCGCAAAGCGCTACGAACGCCGTGAAGGCAGAGAACAACCGCATACTTGAACCTGCGAGACGAAGACTGTGTCCACCGGCAATGCCGTTTTTACGGCGACTGCCCAACGGCACTTCTGCGATATCCCAAGCCATTTCTCTCGTGTGGACCCAATCGGGGTTCACAGTGGGTGACAACTCTTCTACAATTGGTCAAAACACATGTTGAATAAATCAGGAGGGGTGGGGAGAATCGCATTTACTTTGCCAAAGTAGACATATATAAAATGTAAATTTCAAAGATGTAACACAGATATAGAGTAGCCATGTTAAGGGTTAATGGCTGTGGCGTTTGCAGAACGCTGCAATACGGGTGTATGCATCGCTGAGCACTTCATGCGGCGCAGAGAAAACAATGCGGAAGTAGTTCACCATACCAAAGCACTGGAAAAGAGCTCAAAGATTAGTTTATCGTCACAGTATGAGAGCCTCAGAATGGTGCACATACCTGGCCAGGAAGCACAAATACAGATTCTTCGTCAAGGAGCTTCTGGGTAAAGTCGAAATCGTCCTTGATGCCTGTAAGCACAGTTGTGTCCACTTCAACCATCACATACATGGCACCTTGCGGCACGACGACCTGCAAGCCGGGAATCTTGCTCAACGCATCAGTGGTGAACTTCGAATTGCGCTCCAGTGTCTCATAATAATGGAGCTTGAACTCTTCTAGTGACGCCTCTTCGGCAGTACCGGGTGTCGGTGTAAGAAGGTCTGGAATGGCGCTCTGTTTACGGAAAAGTTAGAATCCTATGTCAATCAAGGCGATGAAATGGTCGCACTCACCATCACAAGCGAACTGGCACCTAAAATCAACTGCGACAGCTTGAAGTAAGCCGTGCGAACATCTTTCAAGATATCGTTGCGATCGTGCACCATTAGCCAGCCAACACGCCACCCAGGGATGAGGAACTTCTTCGCCAGACCACCGACCGAGACCACCGGGACCGACTTGGTGAGCGATGCCATGGGGAAGAACATGTTATCTCCGAAGACCATGTCACCGTAGATCTCGTCAGCAATAACTGGGAGCTTGTGGTGATCAGCCACGGCGAGAATCTGCTGGAGATGCTGCTTCGAGTACACACTGCCACACGGATTGGAAGGGTTGTTCACAAGGATGGCTTTGGTGTTCTCGTCAATGAGAGTCTCCAGCTGCGCGAGGTCGGCTTCCCAGTTCTTCTCGGGGATGAGATTGTAGAACTTGACATTTATCTTGTGGGCATCACAAATGACTTGGTAGAGCGGGAACGCTGGCTTTGGCAACAAAATGTTGTCTCCTGGGTTCAAGAGACCCGTAAGAGCGATGTCGATGGCACCCGAGCAGCCACTTGCGATCACAATATCCTTTGTATCACAATCAGTCAATCGATGAACTCCAAGATAAATGTTGGATTATGTTGGATTTCATACCTCCTTGGTCAACGGAGCTTCTGGACTGCCATACGCCTGAGCGATGGCTGCACGTGCCGCTTCAGTACCAGCCGAGTGAATGTAACCGTTGTGCTTCATCGAACTGAAAGAAACGTACAAGAAATCAGCATGCTTCCTATTGCTCATCAAGTGTCTCCAAGAGCTACACACCGCACGTTACGCACAATCGATTCGACTAGGACATCCGGACACTTGAAGTTACCAAACACGGTCGGGTCACCTGGACAAAGGACGTTAGCATGCGAAATCTCTCCGTCCGATGCGTTCAACTTACCGAGTGAGAGCGGAATGAGGCTTTTGTCAGTGTTCTCGGGTTTCTTGATGTTGTCGACAATTTTACGGATCGGATTGGCTGTGAGCATGGAAAACTCGGACGGGACAACATTCCAGATCTTTTGGATTTTGAGTTTGCGTACATCTTCGCTAATACCGGCGTCGGTGCTTGAACGGGTCGTCATATTCGTTGGTGCTTTGCGTGTTCTTTTCAGGAGTGCCACCAAAAATGTGGCATGCTTCGACTGTGGACGAAGGCGATGACGGCAGGGAATTAGGGTACAGTAGGGACGCAACCCTCGTCACCGTGAGGTGCAAGTTCAACAAGAACCTTCTATATATAATATTTGATTTATATTGATAGCCTCAAAATATATATATAGAATGGTATAAAACTGAGAATGTACTCTGAAAATCAATGTTTCTCGACCACCTAGCGCGCTTTAATTTGAGCACGTTTTCGTTGACAGATGGTGATGATTGAGTGAGTCGTCATTGATTGGTTCAAAATACGTTCACGGGCATGCCTTCTCATCATGTAGCCATCAGTTGCCCAATATCGCTGCAAGAACTTGGCTACAGATCTTTTGCTTGAAGCATTCGTGTTTGGTCAGGAGGGTGTGCTTGATCTGATCCGCGTCTTCGCCTAGTGCCTCGAAAAGCGACGGAATCCAACTAGCTCCGTCATCGACTTGGTCCCAATAGTCGGTCAAAAAGGCAGCAAAATCGATGCTGCAACCAACGAGCAGCTCCTTCCATCCATTGGGAAACTGAGTCGCCAACTCGATTTGAACACGTTTCATATCGTCTTTCGTCACGGAAAGTAGCCTTGATTCGCGTGCTTCAATAGTGTTCGCATGTGTTGCTATCTCGAATGCAGAGACAGGTTGTGCATTTGCGGCCTTGGTTCGGTGTTCATTGTGAAGTTGCTGAAGGACCAGACTGGTTTCTTTTCTCACAATATCTTCCATGATGACCCTCGCATAGTAAACGCTCATCTGTCGATTGCTCACAAGTTTGTCACGAAAACCATCAAACCAATAGTTGATGGCGATTGTGAAGGGGTCCGAGTCGACTTGATGCCACCATCCTTCTGGAATATACACGGCGTCTGATGCACGCACGATCGCGTCAGTATCGATAAGAGTTCAAAAGACGAGACAAATGCTCATACTTCCTGCTGGCACTGCTATAACAAGTGGTGTCGCTTCTGAAAAGTTTGGATGCATGGAGAAATCAGGATTCACGAAATCAACTGCACTGTGGTTGGATGATCGGGAGTAAATTGGACGAGGATAGAGATTCTTGGTCTGAGATGGCGGATACAACGTCACAGTTTTCTGACCATGAAGCACCACGAGTACATTTCGATATGCATCGTAATGAATTCCTGTCCTGCTTGGCTTCACCGACATCCATAGATTGACTTGGCTCACATTAGTTCTTGTCAACGAGTCTGGACTGTACAAACCGTCGAGCGAACAATCCATGGAGTTAGCCCTTCGTCGATGATATATAACTCCTCATGCAGACTTACATACGGAAGAGCTTCATTATGTGTGGTAAAACTGGACCAGTGCAGGTTTCGTCTGGCTTATAGACGGCAATAGGACATTGGCACAAATTGAACTGAAGTCCTTCAACCGAACTCAACCAATGACTCTCCTGACGAAACGAAGTGCAGAAGTAATCCACAAAATCTCCAAACTTGAGCTCCACATTTTGTCTCTCTTTGTGATCACCAGAGTAAAAGCCAGCGCTCTCCTCTTTGCAAGCAACGTCTACAACTGCACAGCATGTCAGTCAAACGCACCCACAGCAAGCAACGAAATGGACTCACTGGTCATGCGGTGCGCTTGAAACGGCTCCAAGTCGGAGATGGCAGCTGGTGCAATCGACTGCAGAGAGCTGTCGACGATGAGGCATTCGCGTGCGAACCCGTCGAGGAACACAGGCTCGTCGCCGCCAATTTCGGTCATTTTACTTGCCAGCGAATCAGAAACTTCAGAGCTGCCAATCAGGGCAGGATCAGATCCAAGACATGAGCAGCATGGTTGAATGGCGGACCCGTGCCGGGGCAACACTTGTCGTCTGCGCGGTCGCGTCGACGATATGTCTTCTCGCGTGGCATCTAGCACCTTCCCAATCGTACAACCGCACCAGAGCTCGAGTCTCCAAGGCGCAACGGCGTGAACAGCTACGTCACATACGTCGGCAGCAAAAAGATCGGCAGTTTGTGCAGAAAAAAAGAGGTCGTGCCATCGAGCGAGAGCTACACGAACGCACAATGACAGATGAGCAAAAGCGCGAGCGCATGGAGTGTATCAAGATGCAGCGTGTCGAACAATACGTACGTTCTATCGATAAATCCTGGCTTTGGTTTCTATCAAGCTGACA